>WBNM01002626.1:277477-371137 GCA_013399055.1 Ramphastos sulfuratus
CAGGTCCAATAAGGAGTGGAGGCTCTTCTTGCCCTTCTTTTTAGCATTGATAAATTTGTTTAAATGCATTTTATTATCTTTCACAGAGATGGCCAGCTTAAGTTCTAACTGGGCCTTTGCCTCTCTAATTTTTCTCCTACATAATCTAGCAACATCCTTAAACATGTCAGGAGAAGCCTTCTCCTCCTTCCAAAGGGGATAGACCCTCTTTTTTTCCCCTAATTCCTTCAGGAGCCACTTGCTCATCCAGGCCGGTCGCCTTCCCCGCCGGCTCCCCTTTCGGCACATGGGAACTGCCAGTTCCTGTGCCTTCAAGAGCTCCTGTTTAAAGTGGGTCCAACCATCCTGGACCCCTTTGTTCTTAAAGGCTGCTGCCCAGGGGACTTTGCAAATAAGTTTCTTGAACAAGCTGAAGTTTGCCCTCCGGAAGTCCAAGGTGAGGGTTCTGTATCTTTGGTTAGCAAGCCAGGTGATCAGTGGCTTTGCCACTTTGAAATTGAGTTAATGGGACAAAGTGAGAGGACTTATGTCTGAGAAGAAGAAGCATAAGGAGATTTGCAGCTGTATCATTTTTGTTGGTGTCTATCTCCTCTGTTAGCAGCATGGGAAATTTCAAACTGACAAGTGTCTGTTGTGACAAATTAAAAGCATGAGAACCCTTCTGCTGTTCTGGAGCATCAATCAAAGTTGGTAGTAAGATTCCAGTTGCCTTTTGAGGCTTTTGATTGGCCATTCAATGTGGCCTCTGGTGTTATAGTGCATAGATATGTACTGCACAAAACCTACCTGTGCAGTTCTGTGAATATGGAACCAAATAATTCAGGTTCTACTTCTCTGTATTCTGAATGGCTGTGCAAGGGAAGAGATGCATCAAAGCTATTGTTTTTTCCTGTATTAAAGCCCTTGTAGATCAGAGATTACACAAATCTAGACCTTTGTTGATGTATGACTCACTCAGGAGGAAGGGCTCCCAAAAGACTTGCCTTCTTTCCCCCTAGTCATTTCTGAAAGGAACACAAAAATTATGAAACCCAGCACTATGGTATAACCACATCAGCATTTGTCTTCCCCTGCCACATCCTTCACCATGAGTCCCAAATGTTCTGGTCTCTCACTCTCTTCTGAGAGAATAGCTTGCGTGTGTGTGTGTGTGTGTGTGTGTGTGTTCAGCCTCAGTTTGTGAAGACACAATCAAATGGTTGGACCAGACAGTAAAATTCATTTAAGTCCCTTCTGATTTGTAGTAAAAGTTAAAAATAAGATGGATGGTGAATATGTGTCCTAGCTGATAGAAGAGTAAGGAAAGATTTTCCTAATGACTTTTTGAAAAGAATTTTCAAAAAAGAGTAAATAAAAAAAAAAAGTCCTGGCTTGATTAGACACAGGAAAAATGATGGATATTTTTTCAGGGATCTTTTGTTGTTACAAAAAGTTTCAAAAAAGCTCAGTGTGCAATATACAGCAGAATATTCTGAACACTCCTCAGTTGTTTCCTAGTCAAAATACTGATCTGTGCATATTGGCATACCTTTTGAGGAGTTTGGTCACAACTGTAGAAACAAAGTGTATGGAATATTCTGAAAAAAGATGAAACTAGAAAACAAAAGATTATATAGTTCAAAATACCAGCAAGTTGCTTATGGTTACTGGCTAGTGAATCCTCAGATAGAATACTAGAATGGAAAGAAAACCTCACTGCCCTCCTGAGTGCATTGGCAACTAGCGCAGATGACTCATGAACTGGGAAAGGGCTGGGCTGCTGGTGATTTAGGAATGTTGTGGTGTTTGGTAAGGGCTGCTTTTGGGATCCTTGTCCAAGGATTTCCCTGTATTAATAGCTTTATGGCTGTTGTTTGGATTACCAGTGTACTTCTGTGAGCTGTCTCTTAGCACCTTTTTTCCACTGTGTAACATCCTAAAATTTCTATTTTGTCACAGCATTTCCCAACTGAAGACGGTAAATACATCAGTGAGGTGGTTCAGAGCAGCCACCTCTTTTTTCTTCTTAAAATGTGATTGTTTCCCAGCATCCTTCTGCTGGGACTAATTAGTGGTGGCCCCCTTTTCATTTATTCATACCTACATAACGGGCAGGAGGATCTAGCTTGCTGGTGCGGCTGGTGAGATTTGAGTGTCATTCCCCCTCCAACATTGATCAGGTGAGCAGCACTGAATGATTCACTTTCTCTCTCTGTAAATGGTAAGCAGGTTGGTCAGGGCAGGAATGATGTCTTACTTTGTGCAGTACATAATGCACAGAGTCATTGTCTTGGTATCTCTAGGTGATGTTTTAATGCGGTTCATAATCACAATACATAGGGTCTGTAATGTGTCTTCGGCTGACTGTAGCCTGTGGCTATGCTACCCCTTTGGGTACCCCTTAAGCCAGCTGCTACAAGCAGTATTTTAGCAGTCTTTTCGAGAGCCTAAACAGTGATACATAGATTGTATTTTGACCTTATACAGGTAGCCCAACAAATGTGTATATGAATACCAACTTGCATCATCTGCTCAATGTTTTACCAGATTTCTCTCTCAGATGAAAACCAGCACTTTGTAGGTCTAGTTTTGCAGTTCTCAAATGCTTGGTAAGCAAGGATTGCTTTCCTCCACCTGCAAGAGCAGTGAGCTTAAATGTCACAAAGAGGTTCTTTTGCTGTTTGTTTTCAAGCTCGTTGTCTTGTGTTTTTGAGCCTGTAGTAGAAGCAGGACCCACATGGACTGACAACTGTTTTAGGAAGGCTGAGATTTTCATCTTGTATATCACATATCCTGTAACTGCCACGAAAGCACAAAGCTTTCATGAGACTAGTGAGGCAACTGTGAGAATTAGTAATATTCAGGTTTTGAGAGAACTGGCTGACTGCTGCACTGCCAAGACAGTTGTACTGATACCTTCAAACAATGCAAGTGACATGTGGTAGCAGAGCTGTTCTGAGCAGAACAAACTAGAACGAGAAGACACAGGTGCCTGAGTTGATGTTCGTGATGGAGTGCTTAAGAGGCAACATAAATCCATCACCAAGCAGCAGCCCTGTGGAAGCACAAGTTTCTTGAATCGTTCGGTAGCAACCTAAAGCAAATAAGCAAATGATTACACTTCGAAGAATTAGGTGAAACTCTGAACACAAAAGAAACAGCTTTTTAAAAATCACCCTTTTGTGAGGCATACAGCAGAGTCCAGAGCTCTCCGGTGAAACTGGGCAAGTCGAGATGTCCCCTGAAGTGTGGTCTCTCTAGGAATCATTCCCACAAGTATCATCATCTCATAAGTGCCCCAGCTCCTCTCAAGCACCTCTTAGCTCACATATAGTGTGAGTGATTGCTCTTTGCTGCTGTCTTTCTTCCTCTTTTATGCCATTATAAAAAATGCTTCCCTTGACATGCAAGGCCTCATTCAATCAGCCTGTGATGCCTTCCTTTCCTAGCAGAGAGGTAGAAATACTCTCTCTGTTTCTCCTCCTGAGGTTTGACCAGATAGAGTGCACACAGCTGCTTTGGGAAGGGGTTTGGAATATGTCCTCTCTCTCCTCTCTGGTATCATGGCTCAGTTCCCAGAACCGCAGAGATGTAGCATGTCACATTTATCGCTCTTGCTACATCCTTTTAGCCACCAGAAAAACTGCATAGTATAAGTAATGAAAGCTTCCATTTAAGATGTGGAAAAAAACATGTCTGGAACAAAAGGTGATGTGAATCCCTTACCTCTCACCAGAGCCATGAGGAAAGAGCCAAGCTGCAGACTGTATTAAAAGTGTGGTGAGTAAACTCCCCCATCCTCCTTTCCCATCCCAATCCCAACCCAGCCCCCAATAAGGCTCCATCTCTTTGTGAATGGAGTCCCTCTGAGCACGATGCTGAGCTGGAGGAGTGACAGGTGCCTCCTGATATGCCTAAATGAGAAGAACCAATCAGAGGAGCTTGCCCAGCTTTTGTTGTCATCTGGCTTTGCTCACGAAAGATGAGTTTGATTGACAGATGCATCAAGGTTCACAGTTTATTGGTTTTTGCAAAAGAGCCAGATCTGCCAATTTAGACAGGGGAGTGACACAAAACTTTCCATCTAAATGGACTAATTTTACCACAGGGAATTCCCAGGCAGAGCGCGCCAAGGCAGGCACAGTCCTGTTTTATTTTTTAACAAGGACTGAATGACAAATATAAACGACAGTTCTAGGCTGACGGAACATCAGCATTTGACACTTCACAGGGGAGCGGTGAAATAAACAATAGGCAGAGAAATTGAATTAGAATCAGATGAGAGTCAGCTAGAGAGGGAGAGGAGGGCCCGATTCTCTACCAAATCATTAATAAGACTGAATACTGAGTACGTATAACATGCTCACATTCTGGTTTATTAGCAGATTTAACCTACTAGCCTGTTACACTGGCATGATGTAAATGGACAAAGGTGGATGGTAGGGGTTGCACAGGGAGTGGGAGTGTTCGAGGGGTTTCTGTTCATAGTGGTATGAACCTCTTGTGATAATTTTACCCTGTGTTACTAATAGATCCTACAAAGTTGGAGAGGAAAAACTAAGCCAAGTTCATTTAGTTTCTCTCCTGCTTGGTCTGGCATGTTGCCAGCAGAGTTCTGTCCAGTCTTCCTTTATTATGGCACTTCCTAACTTTTGAGTAACTATCTTTGCAATCTTGGCTTAATTCTTTTACCACGTCTCTTTTTTTTATTTTATTTTTTTTTTCCCTCTAGGACT
This sequence comes from Ramphastos sulfuratus, assembly GCA_013399055.1. Classification (NCBI taxonomy): domain Eukaryota; kingdom Metazoa; phylum Chordata; class Aves; order Piciformes; family Ramphastidae; genus Ramphastos; species Ramphastos sulfuratus. The sequence continues at coordinate 282,193 of WBNM01002626.1, forward strand.
TCTAAATTTAAAGCAGGTGAGCCATGATTTTTAAGGAGAATGATTCTGTGCAGAGTTTGGGACTCCTTAGTGTGAACTGTCTGCTTGAGATAAGAGGTTGTCTTAGTTGATGGCATTAGCAAGCCATTATCCTAGTTCTGCTCATCTTTAAAGAGTGAATAGGATTATATAAACTTTCCTGATAGCTAGACATTGCTTGGCAGAAAATTCAATTCCTGGATTTTTTTATCATGCTCTGAGATGTGATGTGTGTCTAGAGAAGTGATTTTTCAATCTTTTTACAATCAGCAAACAATAAGAACAAAAAACAATCAGTAGAAGAATTACTGCCGGTATAGTGCACCTAGGTCCATAAGCTTACTTTTCCCAGTTACATTAAAAACAGTTTGCTTAAAAATAAACTAGAGATTTAAAAAGCATAATTTAAAAACTACTAGTCTTGATGTTAGAGAACGGGCCATGAAACTAAGGGACTTTACATTGATTTGCTTGTTAATGATGATTTGGCTTTCACATATGAGTCTGAAAAGTGCATATATGCACAGTCTTATTAGTTGGGTGCTAGAACTAACCCTTGCTGGCATATTGAGAATATGCCAAATGCGGGTCTGTAGTTAAAACTTTATTCTGATGGAGACTAACATGGAGGAAAAATTCTTCTTTCTTATATACCCGGGTACTTTATCTGTGTGAAATTTCACACTGCTCAGCCTTATAACACTTTGGGTTTTCTGTGTAGGTTTTCTTTATCTTTCTTTCATAAGAGTGTGTTTGAAATAAGTCCCAGGCTGGAAGTCATTATGTTTGTAATACTTCATTGCTGGTGTGTCTCTTTAAAACAGAGCGATTTGTCTCCTTTTAAAAGGCAAAGCCAGAGTAATTCTGATACAAATAATGTACTTTGAAAGGAGACAGTTTAGAACTGGAGCCATTTTTTGTTGCATTTCTTAATGGAAAGCCTATTGTTCAGCAAAGACTAAAGCGTAGTTCTTGGTGTAGCCATGTGTTACTTTATGTCACCATGGTCCCTTATGTTTTTTTTCTCCAGGGGCAGAAGCCACAGGTGATTTCAGCTTCAGCTGGTCAGTATTTACTAACAGACAGAAGAAAGTTAGGCTGCCTGTAGTAAAGACAGATGTCTCTGTCTTGAAGCCAAACAGTGCCTGAGCAGAGAATGTAGGAAGCAGAGTGGTCTTCCCAGTGTGTACAAGAAGGAACATGTGAGAGTTTATATGTGGGAGAGTAGGGGGCAGAGAAGGAGGAAGGGAAACTGCAGAGAATCTGTTTTCCACGTGAACGGAGTCCAGGAACAACATGCCTGGGGCAGGAGAAGCGGCAAGGAGCTGAAATGGATCTTCTAGGACAGGGCAGAAGACAGGTGCAGGAGGCAAGGGTTGCAAAAAGCAGTCAGTGGGAAAAGGTCCTCTCTGAGCAGCCACTGTAGAATAAATTTGCAGGTAGAGTTTTGAACCTGAAATGATCAAACATACATGCTTTGGATGGGCAGCCCACACCAAAATGTCACACAGCAGAAGGCAGGGAAATCCTCAAGCCTTTGACAAGCTTTGGTATCAAACCAGCTCTGTCAGCCTTGCCAGAAGCTACCCGGCATTTGAGCTGCTTCTGAAAGCACTAGACCACGAGGTCCTTGCAATGCAGTGAGACACTCTTTACAGAAAGCAGTGAAATTCACAGTGACTCTCACAGTAGAAGAGGCACAATTAATAATGTAGCTATAGGCATCTTGAGAGCACTAAAATTAGAAGTCAAATAAAGGTCCTTTCATTTTTATTTTATATATATGTATATAAATATATACATAATGGTATCTGCTGTTATGTATAAATTTGATGGCTTCCACTCAGTCTTGTGATTTTTGTGTGTACTTGGTTATGATTTTCAGATATAAGGGACTGGCATTACAGGCTCTAACAAACTTCCTTTGCTTCACTGCAGACAGCTCCTAAATCACAGAAATTAACTGTCCCAGCTTTTTTTCCAAAAGTAGACAAGAATTTATGGACAGATTGTTTACTGTGCATGTCTTCGTGAACTACTGCTTATTTAGTGAGCTAATCCTACTTTCAATATTTCCAAATATATTCCTTTAGACACAAACATCATTGTATAGCTTTACTAGCTGGTAGTTTTCAGGATCAGTTTTACCCTTTAAAGAGTCGGTGCCATGTTTACTCTTCTTTCATTTTTGCCATTCCCCCAGGTCCTTACAATTTCTTAATACCAATTGTGTCCAGTAAGTCCATCTGCTACCTTGATTAATACCTTCATATATATATTGTCTTTCCTTGCCTACACCTCGTTAAAAAATGTATTTTTTTTTTAAAAGTTGTCATCATCTCAGAATGTTAAAATTTTATTTATTTTTCATGTCAGAGTAATTATAAGGAGGATTCTTTTTACTTAGTGTTGCATAATCTCTTACAATATCATTTTCCTCGTTAGGAGACAGACTGTGGTGCTCTTAGTTTTATCACACATTTTAACACTGAGAACTCTCATTGATTATGCAGGATTATTAAAGGAACATAATACTAGTTGGAATGGTAGAAATAGCTCTTTCATGCAGATATTTCCTTTTGCAAGATATACCAGTTCTTGAAAGTTGGATAAGTTTTGCTATAATTCTATCAGTTATGGAGATTTACATGGGAATGGCAGAGTGTGGTGTTCTGGGCTGTATTAAGTGTGACACAAATGAGATGATCAAGTTAGCTTCTAAATCTTCTAAGATTATTTTGTTTTCTTCTGGCACATCTGTCTGTTGATTCTTAGTCTGTCTTTCACATTTGACAGCAAATGCATATTACTAATTTGCATTGATTCCAGTCAATTTAGCATCCTGGATCTCATCTAGTAATCAAATATTTGATTCTTATCACCTAAACTGTGGTAGAGAAAGGTAATTCTGATGTAGAAAAGATTTCAGAATCTTGGAATCCAGTTTTATTCTGATTTCAAGCTCAAGCCTATCCCTGCATCACATCCCAGGCCTGTCTGTCTAAAGGTCTCCAACTTCAAAGCAGTCACCAGGCAGTTTTGGTGCTGTGTTGTGAAAAGTGAATTGCTTTTGCAGACTGTTTGGATTTTCATTAATTGCCTTTCACTTACGGAAAATGCCTCATTGGAGGATTTTCAGCCTATTCAATTAATACTGCAAAGGGAAAATATAAACTGAAACAAAAGGAAGTATTTTAACTCTCTGATGAGCAAAAGGTTCCTCAAGCATTTGATTTCGAATCATAGGATCAGTCAGGGTTGGAAGGGACCACAAGAATCATCTAGTTCCACCCCCCCTGCCATAGGCAGGGACACCCTGCCCTAGATCAGACTGGCTAGAGCCTCATCCAGCCTGGCCTTAAACACCTCCAGGGATGGGGCCTCAACCACCTCCCTGGGCAACCCATTCCAGAGTCTCACCACTCTCATGGTGAAGAACTTCCTCCCACGTCTAGTCTGAATCTACCTACCTCCAGCTCTGCTCCATTCCTCCTAGTCCTGTCACTACCTGCTATCCTAAAAAGTCCCTCCCCAGCTTTTTTGTAGGCCTCCTTCAGATATTGGAAGGCCACAATAAGGTCACCTGGGAGCCTCCTCTTCTTCAGACTGAACAGCCCCAACTCTTTCAGTCTGTCCTCATAGGACAGGTGCTCCAGCCCTCTGAGCATCCTCGTGGCACTTCTCTGGACACGCTCCAGTACGTACACATCCCTCTTGAAATAGGGGCACAGGCTTTCCTTAAGATACCCATGTACCAGCAGAAAATGTGTCCCACTGGCTGTCATGAGCTATTGTGAAAATATTTTTAAATAACTAACCATTGAAGAAGCAAAACTGATTTAGCCTAGCTTGTCTCCTTGCTACGTTTTCACTCCACCTCTGTGACCTTAAACTGCATTTGACATCCTGGTGAATTAATGATTGACTGAGGAAAATTTGAGTGAATACTCAGTATTTGGTATGTTTATAGCATACCTGAATGTAATGCCTAGCTGTTTGTTAGGCAGACAATTAATAGCTTGGAGAATGGGTTATTAATGACTTTGCATTTGGTTTTGCCCCCTGATTGACCAAGATGGAGATGAAGAGAGAGCAAGCTATAATAAAACTTCCAGCTAGTACTATTCCTCTCGTGAAACTAAAACCAGAGTAGCACACAACTGGAGTAAGTTCTGAAAGTTGTCAGCCACCATGCCTATATCGAAAACTTGCACACAGCTCTCACTATGATCTGATGGAGCATCAGGGCTGATTCTGGAAGACTTAAAATCCTCCTAAAGGCATGTTGAGCAGGTGTTGCTCATTGTCTGTTGGGGCCATGAGGAAAGAGGCATAGAGTGGAAGGGGCTACCCCACATCTTTCTGATGTTACAGTTTTGATTTTCTGAACTATCTGGGGACACCTCATGTGTTATGGAGTCAACTGAATGAGATCAATAAAAGAGGGACTTCTGCTAGCAATGAATAGGAGTGGGGTGGTGGTTCGTGGGAGCTCAGAGTATGTCTTGTATTGTAGGGTGAAGCAAGCATGTGTGGTGCCTTCCATCACGCAGAATGGTGGTTACTAGCAATCACAGTGTTGTGTATATGGTGCCCAACAGGTGATAGGTGCAACAAATGAAACGTCTTGGAGACCTCAAGGGGAGTCCACCTGAGAGGGAAGCATTGAGGGGGAGAAAGAGAGAGAGAAGGGAGGGAAGGAGAAACAAGCCAGAAGCCACAAAAATGACATACCAAAAAAAAAAAAATTTTTTTATTTCTCATGTGCACAAAAAGGGAAAAGAAAAGAGTCAAATAAAACCGAAGCGATGAGGAAAAGCCAAGAGTGGCTGCAGCAGCCTAGAATGGATATGACCCTGCACTTGGCACTGGCCCACTCCCTTCCACAGTCTCATGTCTAGCTTAGCCTGGAGAGCATCAGCAGAGCTGCTTACAGTTGGACTTGTCGTCAGTTCCATAATTGTCATTGTTTGGTCCCTCCTTCCTGCATTGCAAGTTTGCCACGGTCCTGGGCCCAGCCAAGGAGCATACTGTGGTGTTTGTGGAGTCCCTCAGAAGTCCTTATTCTGATCAGTGCCAAACGGGGCAGCTACGATTCTTATTTCTTTTCTCAGAGGGGTTGTTTTCCTTAAGGATAAAAGGGTAGGTGTTTTCCAACAGTTCAGTAAACCAAAAATTCATTTAGGAATGCTGCTTATGTGCATATATAATTGTATACTCAAGGGGAGAAAGAGGTGCAGGGTTTTTTGTTTTCTTTTTGTTTGTTGAACATCCTCACATTCATGTTGTGATTAATTCTGAAGTCTCACCCTGGCTTTGAATCATCGCTCCTGATGAGTCAGAAGGCATGCAGACTTCTCCCAGTTTCCACTGCAGGGCTCATTGCCACCAACCCTCCCCAAGACATTTATAGGTCACAGGGGTGTCACCTTTAATGCTTCCACCCTGTGCAACCCTCCCCCCATCTTATTCCACATCCAGTGGGCCAAAAGGACGTGGGAGATTCAGAGAAGAGGACTCAGAAGTGCCGCCCAATTTAAAATGCCATGGTCTCTGTTGCTTCCAGTGAAGCATGGCATTTAAGAACTCAGGATATTCTTCCCCTGTGAAATATTGGTGACAGAAGGAGATCCAGTTACACAACGTTTCTGCTTGGTCCGTTAGATAAAGCAAACATAACAGCAAAGCTAAGAATGACAGGAGAAGAAAGAAGTGAAGGGAGAGGTAAGGAAGAACAATAAAGAAACAAAAAATTATTTGAGAGAAAAAAGAAAAGAGAAATGTAATGGAAATATTAATTATTATTCAGAATAATACTGAACACTTTGATAGAATTTTCTTTCCAGGATCTCAAAGCACTGAGCCGGTGCTAATTAATTCAGCTGCGCAATCCCCCTGTGAACTAGGAACTATTGTTATTCCCATTTTACAGAAGATTGGAATTGAGGCATAGGGAGGAAATTGGACTTGACAACGGTTCTCTAGAGCCATGGGGAAAACTGGGGAATTTGAGGTCCCAGATACCTGCTTTCAGATCAGTAATGCTGTTCCCTCTCTGGATAGAAAAGTGCATTGGGAACGAAGAAGAATAAAAGAGAGGGATAGAAATGAAGTGGAAAGTGGGCGTGAGAAGGAAATGGAAGAAAGGGAGGAAGACAGAATGGAGGAGAGAGATGTGAATGTTGGATTTCGCTGGATTTTGCATAGTGATTTCTTCCTTCAATTATTTTTCATTTTTCTCCTGTAAAGCCTTTTTAAGGGGAAAAAAAAATCAAACCAAAACAACCCAAACCCAGCAAAACCTATTTTCCTATAACAAAGCAACTGTTGGCCTGTTGGGGAAGGGATCCTTCCAAGGTTTGGCTGTTCCCTCAGGTTCTGGATTTGTGCTGTGCTTTATTGAACACATTGTTTTGTTTTCAGTGAGCACAACGAGACTTGCACAGTACAGACAGCGTGTTCCTTATCTACAGGATGAGATGAGGCTGTTTTAATAACTACCATGATGAAGATGGAGATGAACTTATATACAAGAGGAATTGCCTTCACATCACACACATTATCTTCCTACAAAGCAGCAACTGTTTTTGCAAATAACATAATATTAAATAATTGGTAGAATTTTTGCGTTTCCTGCATAGTCCAGTCTAATGGAATCTATATGAATATTGATGGTTTTCTTCTGCATATCACCACATAAATCCCCATGTCAGCTACTAGACTTCAGCTATAATACTGCTTTACAATGCATCCACCGACCGTAAATCAAAACAACCAACACAAGAAACTCTTTGGCAAATGTAATTCAGTACATTCGCATGGGGGTCTACAGATGGTGGTGTAGAGGATTAGACTGCCCAGTTCTTTGCATAATTCTGCTTTCCTTTTAATTTTCCTGGTCAAACTACATGCCATGCTTATGAACTTTCTAGACCAGTCCAGGGCCTGGTGGAAATCATCTTTTATCAGTGGAGTTACACCAACAATTGATTTGACCTTCTGAGGATCAAATCAAGACAGCCATGGTGAGCCAACCAAATCCTGCTTTCATACCCTAGCTTGTGTCTCAAGTTTAGTGAAACACTGTTTTAAAAATAAGCTTTTCTGAGCTGATAGCTTCTCTTGAGGGGGCCCTGGACTGTAAGTTGCTAAGCAGGAGGTGTAACAGTCTCCTTTCCTCTAGCCTCCTCAAGAGGTTCTCCTTGCTGGTCCTAGGATTTACTGCCTCTGCCTTGACCACCTGCTGAGCAAAACTGGGTGGTGTGCAAGCAGAGCTAAGGCTGTATTGAGAGACTAAAAGGTAGAGTTTGCTGACAGGGTCCAGCATCTATCTGCTGTCTGTGGAGGAAAACAGAAGGAGTGGTGAAAGTATTATTTTTTTTTTAATTACTCTGAATTTTCTTCTCTTATAGAATGAGATAACAGGCCAAACTCTGGTCTGGGTGACAGTGTAGTAACTCTGCTCTTTGCAGCAGGTTACTCAGAGGTAAGATGTGCAGAATGACACAGATCAGGAGTAACCTCTTTGATTTTATTCTGTACAGGAAAAGATTTTAGCTCTATATCTTCTATGTAAACATCCCCCCCAAATACCCTTATCATTTGGGCACCCCGTTAAAGAAGACACAGACCTATAATCAGCTAGAGCCATGCAAGGGCTAAAAGTGTTAGGTGAAAGGGGCCTTTGGATTCAACACAGCTGTTTACTGGTGATGGATTTAATACATACAAGTTAAACTTGGAGACAGAATACCGAGTCCACAACCACATCTCCTCTGAGGCTTGGAAATCTGGATTTTATACATAATATTGGCTGTACAGATTGTTCACTTTTATGCCCTTTTGGGGAGTTGATTCTCAATCCTGTCTTTGTCCATGGACAGTAGCCCACAAGTTTTATTTGAAACCTCTCTAAAACAATAAGGATCTACTTTGGCAGACTTGATGCCCTAGGGACAGGCTGGCTGCCTTCATGTTTTCTTTGAGTATTTTTTAGGAAGTGTCAGTGCAAGGAACAGTTTATGAGTTTGCTGATGATACAGGAATAATAAGCATTTCTATTGACAGTTAGCCTTTTGCAGAACAGCGTTTGCCAGTCATGTGGGGAACAAAAAAGAGCAGAGAATCCCTAGAGAATCATCAGGTGAGCATTTGGGATAAGAAGTAAATATTAGGGTGCACAATATAGGATTGAAGATGAGAAGATGTTTGAGCTGGCTTTTAGAATGCAGGCATATGGATTTGAATGGAGGCCTATAAATTAGTAGGTGTATGAGCAGATGGACTGGGAATCAAAGAGGGCCCTTATAGCAAGGCTATAGTGGTAGGAAATTAGGTGTTGGACACAGATAATGAAGCTTTGACCCCAGCAGTGGGAATCTGGAGAATGGGTGTTGGGCATATCTAAAATTGCCAAAGTTGGGATGTGGGTGAACTGAAGTAATTACAGGTACAGGGTTTAAGAACAGAGGCTAAAGGCTAGGGAACCAAGCAATAATCCCAGCCAATCCTGAATTTGTCCATCTCAGTCTCAGCTGTCCAGAGGGCAATCAGATGGGCCCACGTGAAGCCTCGCACTTTCCACCAACAGCGCTGTTAGAGCGCAGCTGGGCTTGTTTTCTTTGTTTGCCAACCAGTGACATGGAAAACATTTGTTGACTCAGAGTGCTTTTTTGTCAACTGATGTGTTTGGTAACTTTGTCAGATGTGACTTGTCCACACTGGTCCCCAGAGACAGGATTTGGGAAAGGGGGAGGAGGCGACTGTGAGTGGAGCTGGCATCCAATCCTCTCCAATACCACTATCCCATTGTAGTGCAAAACAGAAAGGAAACAAAACCCTAGGGTGAAAGAGGAGCATCAAACGTCAGAGGAACTCGTCTGCCATTCAGGTGGTGGGGAGGGATGGGACTTGGAGTTTTATTTTTGTAGGGTTTTTTAATTATTATTTTGGTTTTTTTGTTGTTTTTGTTTGCTTAGGTTTTTTAGAAAATTGGGGATTTGTTCCTTTTTTTTTCTCCTTTTTACAGACCTTCATGACAAAGCATAAAAACACAGTTATATTTATATATCTATTTATATATTTCTTCATTTCGTCAGTTGGTTTGTATATGTTGCTCCATTCTCCTGTCTTAGCTGATTGTGTGTCACAGAAATTGTGGGTGTATATGTGAGGTTCCTCCCGACTCTGGCCTGAAATGTCACCATGTGTGAGGTTCAGCCAACTATGGGGGAAGCCATGCTTGAGAGTGGGGATGAGGTGCACAGAGAACCCCTCATGGGGTGCAGATAGTTACTTGGTCCTTTTCTCCATTGCCATCTCTGCTCTAGCACAGACTGTTCCCTCTGTCCTGGGTGAGCATCACAGTTTACACATGTTGAAGAGTCCACCACAGAAGAGCATATCTTTGGGGAACAGTGTTTCACGAGCAGTGTCCTTCTCTCTGCTTCCCTTGGCCCTTACCACTCCCAGAAGGGGGTCCTGTAAGGCAATGTTCGCCAGCTGTGTTGCTTCTAGTCCCCCTAAAGTCCTGGAAGTCAAGAGGACTTCATGTGGCTGAGCTTTGCCCAGGAGGGGTGGAGGACTCCCTCAGGAGAAGCCACTTGGCTGCAGGCTCTTCCTGGCATGAAGGGAACAGTCTGGACGAAGGGCAGGGGGCAGGCAGGAGGGTCTCAGTCTCGGGTGGTGAGAGCTTGGTCCGGAGCCTTCATAGTGAGGAGGAAGGAACTGGACTGTGGGGAGGAACGGAGAAGGTCTCTTCACCCTTCCCAGGGATGGAGGGAGGTGATCAGACAGGTACAATGTGGAGGCCTAAGCTGTCGCCCTGCAGTTTCATGTGGTTTCCGTGGTAACTAGTGGCGGTCATAGGCAGCGGCAGCAGTGGGAGGTGCGGAGCCCCGGGATGTGGCACTATAATAATAAGGGGAACCTGAAAGTTAACACAGGAGAAGAATGGACTGGTTGAAAGGACAAACAGTAAAAAAATAAAAGAAAATAAAAAATAAAACAATCAAACAAAGAAAATAAACAAAAGGAGAACTGAAAAGGAAAGGAAGAAAGAAAAGGAAAAGAACCAACAGAATTAACTTGGAGACTCAATGGGGTTAGGGAAAGGCAATTAGTGGAAACTAGCCAAGGGATGCATTTCAGTGAAGAGATGCTACTGTGGTCTCTGTCTCTGAACCCCCTCTACAGGAAGAAGGTTCTTTTGTTTCTTCTGACCATCAGTAAGGTTCTGAGAGAGAAACCCTTGAGCATTGTAGCACAAATACACCACACATGACCAACAGCTAGGAGGAAAGTGTCAGGGCCAGGTGTTCTGAGCATACCTGACAAAGTGTGATGGGCCCGTTTTAAAACCGGGAGGGGAGAAATGAACAAATTTGCAATGTTTTATTACCTAAGATTTTGGTCATATTTGGTGTGAAAGCTCTCTAGGTAGTTATTGAATGTGTGTTAAACAGTGATTGATTATTAAGATCACATTTACTGAGGTTTAACAACACTGGAATAAAATGTGCATCTATTATCCAGTTGTTAAACTTCAGTAAATACGTAAGTAATAATCACAGCTGATTTATTTTACATTAATCTGTTCCTATCTCCTTGCAAAGAAATGTTGTGTTAGGAAGTATGTTCATATGGTAAGTTTTTTTTCCCCTCTGAAAAAAAAAGCCTGCTTCTGGGCATGTTAGTCACTGGAGGTTACTGACTGTTATAAACCTAGTGATACAGACTGTCTTCCCACTCTGGACACTGTTCCAGCTGGTCCGATAGGGAGAAATTACATGAGATTTCCAGATCCCCAGGAACTGATTCCAGGTTTAGCTTGGGAGAGCAGTGAAACCTCATCTAGATTTTTTAATCAGACCTTAAATGGATGCTGAGCACAGCCTCAGAGAGTAGCAGAACCTGAATTTAATTTCTGATCTAATCTGGAATAAACTGTGGATGCAGCCTATGGAGCAGCCCGAACTGAAATGGAATTCCAACTGTCTCATGAAATGCGAATGAGCTTCAGAACAGATACAAAACATTTTTGAGCTATATACCCATCTAGGCACTGGACTGGAGACTGAGGAATAAGGCCCAAATACTTGAAATAAATGAAAAAAAGAAACAAACAAAAAAAAGGAAAAAAAATAGAAAAACAAAAAGGAAAAACAACAACAAAGAAAAAAAAAGAAAACAAAGAGACAAACAGAAGGAGCGCGAGGCTGGGGGTGTGCTCTGGGAAAGAGGTACTCACTTAGTAATGCAGGGTTGCTGAACCGCCAGGCCTCGTTGTAGGTTGTATACTGAGGGTGGCTGTAGGGGTTCCCTGAGAACTCGCTCCCTGGAAGAAACCAAGGAAGGTGTGAGGCACAGTTAGGAATGAAGTTTTATGCCTGCTATTCCATCAAGCCAGTGTTCATCATGAATCTGTATGCCGGGGGAAAACTGTAGTGTATGTAGTTTCCCTGCCCAGCTGGGACTGTGGCCTTCAGGACACTATAGTGTTTGTAGTGTTGCTTACCCATACAATTAAAAGTCAAAAGACTGGACTCTTCAGAATCAAGAAATTAATTTAAAACAATGAAATTCAATAATACAAATAAAAAATTTAACTGGTTTAATATTTGTTGCCTTTTAACTTCTGATTCTCAGGTTGCAATAGGATTGCATATGCAAGTTTTTTCTTCAATTACCTGTCAGCTTTCCTTTAAATAACATCTAAGTTTTCCAGTAATGTCAAGAGAGCAGGCACTGGAGCCTGATGGGACAAGCTCACAATTAACTCATTGGAGCTAGCACTCATATCACCATATGCATCGCTAGGTTTTGTTGGTAGGGTACTGTGGGTGTTGATGACATACTTGTGGAGGAGCGTGTAATTTCTTTTTAGAAATGTTCTCGTGGTAGGGTGGACTTCAGTATAAAATAAAATAAAGTCAAGAACATGAATCACTCTCTCTTTCTTACTCTATAATGGTGGTGATAGCCAGAAATGTAATTCAGATGTGATTAGCCCAATCTTTTTGCTTAGTTGGTGAGTTACAGAGGAAATGTGCTGCATGCCAGTTCAAGAGAATAATTTTCTAATAATTAGGACTTCAGGTCCTGTTCTGAATCTAAAAGACAATCTGGGCTACAGCTTCCTTTTTCACATACTGTAAAATGGTCCTGGACCAAAACACTTCTGAGCTTTGTTGATTAAGACTCTGAGCTGAATTTTGAATATTGCAGAATCTTCTTAGATGTTCAGTTATATTGTGCATGAGGAGCTGAGTCTCCTTGTTTTATAGAAGGCTGTGTATAGCTAAGGGAATTATACTTCATAACTGAGGAGGTATGGTGTTGCATTCAAAATAAATAAATCTCCTGGAACTTAAAAATGTATGATTTTGTTAAGTAAAAACATACCATTATCTGATCGTAACCTCAATTTAATGCAGTACTAACAGACTGGGGAATATTAGTGCCATCTGAAAGGCATTATGTGCTTAAAAGAGAGTGGAAGAACAGCCTGATTATTAGCTTCTGGTCTGTGGTGAAGCAGGAGTGGAGTAGTTACAACACAAGTGTTTAGAAAGCACCTGGGGTTCCTGTTAGATGCTATGGAATAGGGGAAGAAGGCAATGCAAGACACGCTTACCAAAGAAATGTCAATTAATTATACTGCAATCTCTGCAAATCTCCCCTTGCCGGAGAGTTAAAGCTCAAACCATGGATTCTTAGATGGTGGAAATTAAGTCTGTTGAAGTCAAGGGATTTGCACTGGTTTAAACTTGAGGACAATCCGTCCAGACAGGTTTTTTAAGGACAGTCAGGGTAATAGTCAAAGTAGTCAGTACATAAGTCTGTATGTATCAAAACCAGTCACCATCCAAAGGTACTTTAGTTACAGTAGCTTTTAGTTTCAGCATAAACCCTAACTTAGTGTGACAGACCTTGCTAAATGATGTTTTAATTATAATAACTCAGCATATTTCCGTATCCAGAAACATTCTGCACTGAAAATCCTTACAGCTAGCTTGGAAGGAATAGGTGAAACTTGCTAAGATGACCAAGATGCTATGGGATCCAATACAAAGGCAAAAGAGCAATGCATAGTCCAGGAGTATCTCTACTGAAGTAACTTACCTGTGGGATATACTGCAATGAGTTTGCCTCCCAAAGAAGTAAACAAACAAACAAACAAACAAACCACCCCCCCCCCCCCCCAAAAAAAAACCTATCTAGATGAGAATTCATGCTTTGAAATGCCTCATATAAACATCACTTCTCTCCACAGAGAGAAGTTCTGATATTTCAAGGCTTCTCTCTCACCCTCTACTGAGTTGTCACCCTAAACCGTTCCTAAAACACAGGTTAAGTAGAGGAGAAAGAGCCCCAGCTATGGAGAGATGGGGAGGAGGGAGGGCAGCCACTGGAAACACTGTTTATTGACGAGGAGTGAAAGCATGCATGCAGCAGGATAATGAGCTTTTGAGCTCAACTGTGACCAAGAGGAACTGAGCTATCGCCTTCCCCGATCACTAATGAAACAAGTGTAATTTCCTCATCAACATTGGATTCTGTTTAACGACTCCCTGCCGCTGCCATCACCAGCCCTCTGTGGGCTTTGCACTGCTCTGTGTAAACTGCCGTTCCCTTCAGTGGATGTTCACTTCCAAACAGCCTGCAGAAACTCGATGGCCTTTCTGCGAAAGAGGAGGAGTGGAGGCAGGGATCAAAGATACTCTGTTACTCATGCAGGAAACATCCCTCAGATACATAGGTTAAGTGTAGCACAATACCTGATTCATCCTTCTGAGACCAACTAAGCCCTGCTTTTTCAAGTGTATGCTCAGGGACTACTGGGTTTCATCCATGTCTACAACCTGGAATCTGTAGTTATAGATGAGGGCAAATACAGGATATACACCTTACCACATTACCAGCATTAACCTCAGAGATATTTGCGTGCATGACTGACCATGTTGCATGGATGTACTGCTACTGGAGACAAGATTTTCTCTATGCAAGCAGAAGTGTAGCGAAAGGTTGTCACAGATAGAACAGAGCAGCTTTGGTTAGCACTGGTCAAGCAATCTTCTCAGGAACAGTTTTCCACTGGAAAATGCTGTCTCATTGAAGTGGAAATGTTTTGCTTGAGCTTGTCAGGTTCAATGGAGTTTTGGAAAGAAAAGTTCTGAAATCATTGCAAATTGAAATAAAGTATTATGTTTCGACTTTCTTGTGTTGTTTCATTTTGCCTTTCTCATCTCATTTAATTTCCTTTCAATTCTTTTATTATTTTAATACGTCTTGACATCTAGAACATGTTGACATTACTGAAATGTTTTATCCTGATGTTTGCAAATTGAACTGTTTCAAGATTTTGCCTCCTCATAGCAATGCAAGATGAAAACAAGCATCAAAATATCAGAGTTCTGTATGGACTGGAAATTCTGGTTTCTGAACAGTTCTATTTTTAGGTCTGCAAGTCTCTTTCTCCTATGCACTCACATCTGGACAATAAGGTTTGCTTGCTTGTCAGTATGTTTCTTAAAGATACTCCCTGAGCTTCTTGTTTCCAGTGTAGTTAAAGCACTGACCCTTGATCTTTCTTGGCCTGGGGGCATGTAATGAACCATTGGCAGTATCATATTTGTTTTCTCTGTTCAACCCGGGACTTTTAACAGAGGTTGCAAGCAAGCACAGATGATCGATCTCATGAGGCCTATATTCTGTGTAATCTGTGTTCTGGGAACCTTTACTAACAGTATTTCTTGGTATCTGTATTTAAATCTTGATATGTTTAGACTTCTAATACAGAAACCATGAGGCATGAAGTGAGCCTAGCAGGTGGCAGGTTCACAACAAATAAGAGAAGTAGTTTGGTAGTTTTCACACAATATGTAGTTAAGCTACAGAACTTCTTGACATAGATTGCTACAAAAGTGTAAAGCTTATAAGGGTTCAAGAATGTTAAAGTTTGTGGATGGAAAACATGCCAATTGTATTTAATAGATACTAAGTGTGGTGTAGGAAGTTTTTGAGCTGCAGCTTGCTGGAAGCTGGAAGATTTTTTTGAGAGCGTACCTGTACAAGCTCATTCTATTCTTACAGCCTTCTCCAGGCATTAACTTTTGGCCCCTCACAGACAGTAGTGGCTGCAGAGATCTGCAGTGTGACCCATTAAAGCCAAATCTTATGTTACTTCCCAGGAAGCCACTTCATCTCCAGCTTGTTGGCTTCAGTCACATTAAAAGAACAGGAATAGAAGGGCTGTCAGGCTGGGTCTGACCAGTGGGGTATGACTGAAACAGCCACAACTTGATGCTCTGTGGAAAGATGCGGTACCTACTGCAGGATGTTCGAGTAGGCCACCAGAAAAATTTCCTCTAATTGCATGTTGACATCAGATTTAATGTAAAGATATTAATTTAACTAGAATAATACTTTTTTCCTTTGAAGTATCAATTTTTTTCTTCATCATCCTGCTTCTTTTAGAGAACATTTCTGTGTTTTGGTGGACACTGCTGTCTTATGGATAAGAAACCTCCACATCAAGGAGCTGAAATACCCTATTCTTGGATAAATGAGCCTCATGATCAGTGGTCTTAAATTTTTGGTCCCAGTTTAGATGTCAGTATCATTCTAGTGATGAGGATGTTAAACTTAGACAGTAGTCTTTGATCAGTTGAGAGGCTGAGAACAGTTAGAAGTTGAGAAAACTCTGATTTTTCAAAAGTACCTACTCAAAGAGCCAGCTGTTTTGATGTTATTAATCATTTCTGTATGCCATGGCTTTCTGTAACTTCTGACATATAACTGACTTAAATGTTGACTGAGTCTACTTACTGTTACTGTGTGTCAGCTTTTAATTAAATTATATTGTCTTAGTGCTTCTCTGATTCTGGAAACAAATAATCTCTGTAAAAAATTTACTGTAGAAGGAGACAGCCTAAATTTTTCCAACTCTGCATCAGCCGAGAGGTTCAGCAAGCTGACCAACTATACCAAGGGGCAAAAGTGAGGCTGAGGTGGGGCCAATCCACTATTTTCTCCCAGTCTGGAGGACAATCACTTCATTTTCACAGCATTGACTGAGATTTTGTAGTGCCTTAGGATCATGAGTGGTAGGTAGCTTGGTAGCTCTGGAATGTGATCACAGGCATTAGCTAGAACTTCATGGTATATAAGCAGCCATTTGTAATTTAAAGATGTTAAAACCTTGACCTGCAAACATTTCCTATGAGTGGTATTTTCACTATCCTCGCAGCAGTGTATGTTCATTTAGCTGGCTGTTCTGAAATTTGGATGAGGGTTAAGTTAGGCTTTTCACTCATAAGCCCTGGCAAATATTATTGTAGTTATCTAAGAGATTTCTGTCCCCAGCCTTCTTGCTGTTTCAGTTCTGGAGTCATCTCTTCAATAGCAGAGGTTGCCATCACATCTCACAACCCAGAGCAGTAACAAAAACAGAAGTGGCAGATGAAGTTCTGAGCTAATGTGGCTGAGAAATTAAAATCCTGCCTCTTCATTTATTTTCAGGGGATGAATGTCATCAGAGGAGTGGGGAATAAAGCCTAGGGTAATAAACTCTTCAGTCACCCTAGAGTAAATTGTTCTCTATTCTCCCTAAATAGGGAAGGTATTTCTCCAGAAGGCATTGGGTAGCAAAGAAAGTTTGCCTTTGGATGTAGGATTAGGTGGGTGGTTTCCTGGATTGGAGGCACTATCTTAGAAACAGGAGATGGATAAGGACTTGGTTCTTAAATGTGAATAGTTAGTTTCTCCTGAAATGCTGTTAATCATTGCTGAGTCTTTAGCTAGGTTTTAGGCTATGGTCAGTAAGTCTTCAAAATCTGCAGGTATTAAATTACCATGGATGATTTTCAGTTTGATGCCCTGGCTTTAGATAGAAGTTGTTACTCTATGTTAGTGGATAGCTGAATATCTTAAGCCACAAGCCATACATAATAACCTGCATGAGTCATTGGGAAATAATTACATTAGTTAATGAATACTAAGGTTAATTAATTACCAATTAATTGCCACAGGTTACAGATAGCTAGTTGCTCATAGCAGCAATGAATCGGTTACTAGATAAAAACAGGTAACTTACAAAAAAGGGTTGTGGGCACCTTATTTTTGGGAAGAATGGCCCTTAATATCAGCAAATCAATAGCAAAGCCAGCTGTGAAAGCTCTTGAAATGCTAGCACACCATTCAAATGCCTGCACCATTACTGAACTCTGGGGGCTGACTTACCAGGAACCATTCCTGCAAGAGTTGAGGTTGGGTAGCTGCCTTGTCCAGTTGGGGGGACATGGGGTGGGTAGCCAGGCAAGGTGGTGCTTGCCATATCACGACCTAGAAAGGGAAAGAATCAGGGCAGGAGATCAATAGGGATAAGATCTTTCAATATTGATTTGGTATCAGTTTTTCTCCCACTGTCACATGACTAGCAGCTTGATAGGCAAGTGCTATGCAGCCTTCTCTTACATAAGTGCTGTCCATCCACTGAAAATTTTGAGTGAAGCTTGTGGCACTTTTTATGTTGCACTGTAAGAGTGGATGTTAAAACTTAGCTTTGTGAGGCTCAAAAGAATTTGTTTTGTTTCACTGTAGGTTTTGTATCTATTTTAACTAAATCAAAATGGCTCTGAGCTGCACAGAGAATGCAGCATATTCACTGGCAGAGCAGCTGAAGGCCTATCTATATGCAGTGGATGCAGTTCCAAAACTGTGGTAATGTTGCTTTAGGGCATGATCAATGTACAAGGTATTGGAAAAAGATCCAAGAATTTTCTGTGCCTGTCTCTCTTCCCACCTCAACCATTCACCTAGTGATGATTTTAGGTAAGTCACTTCACCTCTTTCTGCTTCTTTTTACACTGCAATCTCTTTGATGCAAGGGCACACTTTTAATACATTTGCACAATACTTAGCATGAGATGGACTCCTTCCAGGTGCTGGTGTAATACACAGAGTAACAGGATCATGCAGATTAGTTTGCCCCCCCCACTTCATTTTTATCACAGGTAAAAGTTTTGTTTGTAATACTTAAAATTGTGTTATCTTTTCTCCACCAAAGAAGTAGAAGGGGTTGTAGGCTGGGTGGATGATGGCAGCTAATTTTTCATCTCTTAGGAAGTGCAGCTGGGGGCTTCTTGGTTGATGCCAGAGGCATTTCCTCATTTGGACTGGTTAGCCTGAAAATGGGCCAGCCAGAAGGGCATTTGCTGTTAGTGCTTATTGCATTTAAATGAACTAAAATCATCTCAGAAACTGCTGGGAGTTGCAAGCCAAAATCCAAAAATGAAAAAAAAATAAAGGCTAAATAAATTAAGATAATCTTTCCCCCACAGCTGCTGGGAGATTTACAGCTCAACCTGCACTGCTGCCTACTGAGATCTCAGCCTGTTCCAGGCATCCAAAACCTTTCACATTCCCTAGGTGAACTATAGCGCACCAAGAAGTTTGTGCCTGTTGTTACTCCTTTGTGAAATTTTGTCTCTCTTGTCTGTTCTTATTGATTTACATTTAAAAATAACAGGTTAAGTATGGCAAATCAGCACTGCTGTAGTCACTAGAACTGGATTGGGATGTGCCAATGAAAAAAGAGTAAGTGCTGGTTTAGCTCTTCTAGTGGTGAACAGTAACTGATAAAGCAGTGCCTGGAACAAGCATGAACCTTGGCTGAGGAATCAGAAATAATTAACAGTTACACAGCAAACCAAAGACTAATCAACATGGAGCATTAACCTGAAGGGAGGAAGTTTCTCTGGGATAAAGTAGGATAAACCAATGTCATTGCTTTCATAGGTCTTGACTAAAGATACTGAGGTGATTTGCTCAAGGAAAAAGAAATGCAAGTGCACTCATTCTCCCTGAAAAGGTTTCTAATCAGTGGCTGATGTTCCTAGCTCACCTTGTCTTAGGTAGTGGCACAGAACTACCAGACAAAGGCTGAGCCATTTTCTAGCCACTCCCTAATATTGGTGGGCATAAATATAATGCCTCAAGGATTTATATTCTACACTCTTCTGCTCTTTTATTACCGTCATTCTTCAGTGATTTGTAGTTGTGTGTTAAGCAATATGTTCTTTTCTTACCCTCACATTCTCTTAAGGCAAGAAAGTTTTACACTTAAAATTCATGTTCTTTTGGTTTAGCTTATTGACTAGCCTGAGAAATAACAACAGGTGATGAGTGAGAAAACAGTGTCACTGAAAAGTTAGAGAGAACATTATGTAGCAGCAGGCGAAATTAATTCATTTTGACACTTCCATTCAGGTGGGAACACACACACACTCACACTGCTACTCGATCTATGCACATATGCCCCTGTGTTTTTATTCAGACATGAGTGCACAGAGGATGATATTCAAAACTCAGCGTGGAAAATTCATTGGGAAGTGATCATCTGTCAAAATCCCAGTCTTGAAAAAGACGACAGCAAACAGTATCAGCAATATGAATGAGAGTCCCACAGAGAGACTCTTAAAATGCTGTTACTTATAAGCAGGCCCCTTCCATCACCTCTTCTTGTTACCAACAGGTAGACAGGATTATTGAATTCTTGCACTCCAGGGCTATGGCAAAGCTTGCACCTATCCTGCTCATGACATGCTTCTAACTCCAGCAATTCTCCCTTCCCCAAGGAGCCTTCTAAATGAGGAACAGCACTTTCATCACTGTGACACTGAGTTTTTGAACGCTAAGGCAGATGCCTCTCGTGAAACACGGTGCCTTCTAGGCTAGAAGGTGATCATATATGATCAGACCCCCAAAGAACTGTATTGTTGGAGAGAGTCTGTCAGGAGACTTTGTCTTAGAAAGTGCTGCGAGCTCAGAAGCTGTTATTGGCTGCACTTATGTTTGACCAAGACAGTGCTAGGAACATGAAAGTCTTCTCAGTCTTAACTTGCTGCCTTCCTACAGGGATGATTAGAAATGTGAATCTCACCTGACAAGACAAAGGGAGGATGTTATGTCAAAAGAGAAAAATAATATAGGAATGTGATGGAGGCAGAGGTAAGATGTGTTTCTGGAGCATTAGGAATTGTAGTCTGCACTAAGCTTTTGTTCTAAAAAAAACCAAACTACATTCTTTGGCAGTGGGCCAAAGTGGGCCAGTGACAGCAGCCACAGTGGTCACCTAAAATGTTACCCACTATTTCATCCAAGCCACCCCTGAGCTTCTGCAGCAATGTTCCTTCAGTCAGCTTGCACAGGAGTTTTCCCAGGTATCTGCCTGAAACTTGTCCTTCCTCCCCATCCTCCCCTCCAGCATGTTCCTCCCAAGTGCTGCCATCTTCTGCAACCTATTTCTTCACTTTTCTCGTTCCCTTAAAAGCTGCCTACCTCAGGTCTGCATTTCTTTGGCTGGAAGACATTATGGTCTCTCAGCCCACCATTCCTTGTGTTGACATTCAGATGTGATTCCCTGATCCATAACTATTTGGTCTGTACCAGCTCACACTGACACAAACCAGGTGACTCAAATACTGCTCATAGCATAGCTTTAGCAGTGCTCACTAACCACTGACTTAGTAGTTTGTACCGAATGACCTTGTCAGTCCCAGATCTGGCTAGGTTATTGAATCTGCCATAATCTACCCTTGCTAGCACACATTACTCTTGCTGGGCCTGCAGTACTCAGGAGCATTATGGCTATTGAGGCTACACAGGATTTTGCTGAACAAGTGTTTCTGTACTAGGACTCATCCAGCTGGGACACCCAGTCACTTATAGGTAGTTACAGCTTATTTTCCCATTTTATTCTAAAAAAAATGAAGGACAGGCATGAAATCTTGTTGTGATTCTCCACAGAGCTGAGAACACATGCTGCATACACAGAACTGAACCACAGTTGCTCTCATTCCCACTTGCATTCAAAGAGCATTTACTGGTCTCCCCATCAGACGAAACTGAACCCCTTGCCTGCAGCATCCCCACTGAGTTTGTGGCCAAGGTCGGTTACCTGCTATCAGAGGCTGGCTGCTGGACTGCCCAAAGTGGGCACCATGATGAAGGAAGGCACTGTAGCAAGGCGTGGACGCATCATCTGAAAGGGCCATGTGGAAGGGCTGAAGATCAGCCTGCCCAGAGCCGACCGGCGTGGTGGGGGTGAAAGGGGTGAGAGAGGCTCCATGAGGCTCTTGCTTTATACTGAGGGGAGAGGAGAGGTTTTCTGTGGTAGGGTAAGGGATGGACACAGACAGACAAAGGGAACAGGGGGAGGAAGAGTAGGGTAGGGAAGGGAGGAGAGGAAGAACAAAATGGGTAAATGAAAATGGAGTGGTTAAAATCTACAGGGAAATTAATTTAAAAACAAAAATAAAAATAAAAAGGTTAGGAGTAGATCAGAGGAGCCAGTGCTGAGAAAACAGCTGTAAATGTACCTGGGGGCTAGGCTCTGACTGCAGGGATGCCTCTGCAGGGGCAGCAGGAGATGAGGAGAATGAAGTGCAGTGGCTGGTGGGAGGAATGGGATGCTGGAAAAGGAGAGGTGAGGGAGGGAACATGCAGGAGAAGAGAGGACAGGAAGAAGCGTAGGGCTGGGAAGGAGAAGAATGCTCTGAAGCTTCTGTGCTCCCTTTCCTGCTGCTTTCTCTTGCTGGCTGATGGTGTACGAAGATGCTACACTTACATGGTTTGGCCCAGGGAATTATACCACTTTGTCTTTTCAGACCCAAGGTAAACCTTCCCCAGGAGACCAGCATCATTATTAACATCTATTAAACAGGATGCGTAGTGTAAGGGTCAAAGTTTCCTAAGCCAAGCTCCATAAAAGCTTTGACAGAAAAGCTGGAATTTGAGATGGTTAAAACAAAAATAGGACTGTGCAATTAACAGGTGGATAGACATATAGATCAGTCAGTTGATCTTGTTCACAGTGGCACACTTTGGAGCTTTAATCATAGAACAGGCAGTATTGACATTGGTTGTTCTCAAAGTATAGTGTTGCCACACAGATACCTTGACAGAGAGATATAATGGAGGAGTGGAAGTATGAGTGACTTATAAAAGGTCTCATGTTCATTGTTATTTGCTTTGGACCTTCATTTCTGTTGTGTAGATTTGCATAGGCACAAGAGATACAGCTTTGCAACTGTTCCTGACTTGGCTGCCAATTGAGAGTTTTGGGAATTGGAGAACTCTGTGACCTGAAGCATCAGTACCTCAGAACACTCACTGTTGTTTGGGTCAGCAGTAATAGAGTCCTGTATTTAAACATCTGAAAGCAAAGTATGGATGATGTTATCAGATCTGATCCAAATCATGCAGCAAACCATCCACCTTCAGGTAAACAAAGACAATAAATTAAACCCATCTCTCTACTCTGATGGCAAGGGTTGCTGATGGCCTATGAAATAAGTTAGTTCTGGTGTGTTTGATTTACACAGAGAAATAGAAATGCAACATATAATTAGTCCATAAATCTGACTTCATTAATGTAGAAATGGTTTAATTAACTCTAGCCATGTTATTGCGAGGCTGCAACGCTCACCTAGACAATAAAGGGCTGAGGAGTTTCTGTCTGTGAATGCTGTTTATCCTGAGGCATTTGTTTCCTAAAGGTTTCCTACCTGGCAAAAATTACAGTCTGCCATCTGTGTTCTCCCCCAAATACTGCTAACTCCAATGGTCAGCAAAGTCCTCTGATCACTGAGACTTCTTTGCAGCAAAGACCTATGTTCATGGTCAAATTGATTGGGAAGAATCAGTGCTGGCCAAAAGTTGTACAGTTCCTCCTTGTTTAGTTTACATATGTGAAGTCTCTGGTATGCAAAGTGAGGATTGTAATTTTTTTCCCCATTTTGCTATAGAGAGCTCTGTTTGGCAAAGATTTTGTGGAGGATATGGGGAATAGAAGCTGGAGTATGTGGTAATTGTTGCACAGTTAATTAAAGTCCACAGAGTACATAGTACATTAGTGCCCAGCTTCTGCTTTTTACAACTATATACTGTCCTACAATCCTGTCAGTGAGCTTTCACATGCCAGTACCAGTTTCTGCAAATGGGGAGCCACCAATGCTGTTTTTCCCCTGCATCCTCTGTCATTAGATGGCAAGGAGGACACTGATTTACCTTCAGGCAGACAGCAGTATGAGAGTGCTGAATCCTTTATC
Source organism: Ramphastos sulfuratus (assembly GCA_013399055.1). NCBI lineage: Eukaryota > Metazoa > Chordata > Aves > Piciformes > Ramphastidae > Ramphastos > Ramphastos sulfuratus. Next base: position 305,322 of record WBNM01002626.1, read on the forward strand.
CAAATAACGTTGCTACTAGATACTTTGGATGAATAGATCTATGCACAGGCAGAAGCCCCAAAGTCCTCTGGCTTTCAGGGCCTTCAAGCGAAGTGATATTTTTCAAGGAAGCCATTTGAGAGTCATACTTAGATACATTAGGGACAATTTGGTCCTGGTCATTTCCCAGGCTCTTTTTCCAGCTCTCTGTATTGTGCAAGAGAGAGCAGGTGTCGGGAGCCACTGAGGAGGAAAGGGTGAAGAAGAAAGTGGACACAGGAAGCGTGGGTGGGCAGAAGCAAGAGGTGCTATGGGCAGAGGTTAATCCTGTTTGCACAGCCCCCAGGCACGTTGAGTTTTCTAGTCCCTCCCCTGCTTTATTTCTCTTTTAAAGCATGGAATTTTCAGCTATAATCCTTCCTAAACCACAGCATTTTTCAGGCGCTCTGTGTAAGTGAAACCATAATCTCTGGTAAAACAGACCGCTTAAGCTGCTGTAGCATTAGGCCAATCTGATCCAGCCCCTGGATTTCCGCTCTGCCCAGCCACCACAGAGAGGATTTCAGCCTGAAAGACTATCTAAAGCCCTTGCAATGGGAACAACAGTGCTAGGCCTTGCCTTGCAAAGCTGAGAAGGGTTAAGGGACCAGGAGCTATTTGTCCTGGTGTTGTGAGGCTGTTAAAGCCCCTGTCAGACTCACAGCAGAGATGAGCCCAGCCCTCTCTTGAACACATCAGGCTTATGAAGAAAGATTCCTTGCACCTTCCAGAGGCAGCACCACTTACTCAGCACAAGGGGATAAAGTAGTCAACAGTAACACGGCAAAGAGACTGGGACACAATAATCCTAAACACTCTTCTCTCTTAGAGTAGTGGAGAGGAAGCGAAGGTAAAATTAGACAGCAAATGACTGCACAACCAAAACTCAGACTCTTATGTGTCTATTTATCTACCTATCTGTCTGTCTTTCCCTCTACTCTCTGTAACCGCACAGGCATAACTTAGATCCCATGTATCTTTACTGGTGGATGGCATTTACCAATTTTTACTTCTTCATTGCCCAACTTTCCCCTAAAGAAAAGCACCTGAATTCTGTTTCAAATATAATGCCTGCCACTGCTATGCCGGAATAATTGCCCCAACAGTGAATCTTCCAAAGTATGTCAGGGCAGATGAGAGCAATTCTATGCACCTGTGAATGGCACAGTCCTATTTTTCATTTTTACCACCTTAAACATCAGCTGCACTTTTTTTTTTTTTTTTTTAACTTCTAATTCTTCCTTTTTTTTTGATGGCTGACTTGCCTCTTCCTATCCCAAATCCTGCTAGTGCCAGCAAGCTGTGAAACACTGCTGTTCTGGCTTGTCTGGGTCTTGGTGGGTGTCCAGTAAGGCTGCATCAGGAAACCCCAAGGTATCTGTCAGTATCTTACTTGGAAGGCTGTAATACTGACCTGTAGTCAAATGGGGGATAGAATGAGTTTGCAGCATCTTCCCAAAGCAATAGAAATGTATTCCTGTCTCAGACTCCTTTCTTCTACTAAATGGCAAATAGTTTATAAGAGGAAAAACAAGTGCCGTGCTTTATCATGGTAAGGGAAATCTGAAAGGCTCATGAGGGTGGGGACACAGAGAGAGGACTACATATTCTATGCACCTCCTACTCCCCTCTTTCTGACTGTAGTTGATGAGTTATGGCTGGTTTTCTTCTTTTCTAACCCTCTCTTCTGTTATTCTGGTGGAGAGCTAGAACTGGCGATCTCTGGCCTAAATTCCTTCTGCAAATGAAGGGATTTTGGCAAGACAGTGTGAGAGAAAGATTCACAGCTTTGGGTTCCTACAGCGACTTGTCTTAGCTTTTGTTATGCTCTCTGCTGCTGAAGTGAAGCAGCGGGGCTTGCAGAACTAGAGAAGCTGCTTGTTTTTCATTGCTGCCTTCCTGGAGGATAATCTACCTGCATGCAGTGCTCCTTTTCAGTAAACAAAAAATATCAACATGGCACATCACTACATAAGAGATAGTTTGTACACACCCACTTAACAGTGCTGGTCACCATCTTGACAATGGTTAGTGTTCATCATTTCCTGGGTCTCTATCAAATATTTGTATGACCTCAGTGCCTTACTCTTTAGAACACATATCCTTACAGCATCACTTAGGCATCACTGCTTTACCTGTGAGGAGCTCAGTCTAGAGAAGACAAACCCAAGTTTATGTAGGAACCCTGTGCCAAAGCTGAATCTTATCTCAAAGTGTTTTAAACCCTCTACTTGTACCCATCATTGGAACATTTTTTCCCATATTTTTATTCTCCATTGTGCCGAACAGAATGGGACTGGATCCTCAGCATTCATAAGCTAGTAGAGTCACATCATTTCACCCCTTGTGAGAATCATGTCTGAAATTCTGGAAGTCATGCAAAGGACCAAATTGGACTGACACAGCAGATCTTTCACTGTCATCTCAGAAGAACCACTTTTTCTTTCATTTCTTACTTTTCCAGCTTTTCTTTTGCAAGAGCATTATGCAAGTTGCACTGAAGATAAGATCATCCTATTTTTTCTCCCTGCTCTGTGATCATAGCAGACCAATTGAAAAGTGTGCAAAGACTTATCTGGTTCTCATTGTACCTTTCTTGTATTGTCTTTGTATTTCTGCTGACTGAAAAAATAAGCTTTGCATGTTCACATTTCTTTTCCATCTCTGTCAGATCCATCCATGTTCTTAGCCCAATACTTTACATGTGGATTGTTGAAATACATGTTTAAAGAAACAACCTTTGTGACATCACTGATACCAAGTTTTGAAATCTGTTTGTCCTAGTTTTTTATAAAACTGAGTGTTATAAATCCAGACTTTGTATTTGATCTGATTAACTGCTGCTCTCCAAGTAAACTGGCCTGCTAACTCTGTATATTACTGTGGAGAAAGAAAGTTTTATAGTCTTTCTACAGAGTGAAACATGGAGTTTCCAGATCTGTGATCTGGACTTACTCTTTGAAGTACTATTAGTGTTAATCACTTGAGAACTGCACTGACATCAACTTCATGTGGCTGATGAAGGAGGATGTGCTTTAATGTCTTGGAGAGGAAAAAAGATGTACAACTTGTGTATTTGGCGTATGGAGAAGTTCAGTGGAGTTCATATTGTTACTCCCTTTCTAGAGTCCCAGGCCATGATGATGGGCAATTATTTCCTGCCTTAAAGAGTAGCATATATTTATTCCTTGGAGGGTTGGAATTTGAATGTTACCTCTTAAACAAGATGCTTTTGAAATATTTGCTGGGAAATGTAATTAGAACATGTTAGTTTTTCACACAGTCCTCGTTACAGATATATCAAAGGTTTCATCATAGTGATATTCTACTGATCATAGGACAGGATAGGTCTTCCTGAGTAGCCCAAAGCAATCCTAAATCTACAAAGAGGGCTCAAAGATTGCCATAAGCTCTCCAGTTCTCTGAAGGAATGCAGTGGGCAATTTCCATTATACAAGCAGCTGGCCTGGTTAAAGGCAGTACAGGTGATGGAGATCAGAAGTTATTAGCACCTACTGACACTATTGCTTACCTCAGGTACAAAGCACCGCCTTTGCTGTCAGTGGGCAAATATCTACATCACAAAAAAAATTCACCACAGTGATACATATTGGATCCTTCATTTAGCCTCCAGAGAAAAGGCAAAAACTGAATAGTTTGGAAGACAATATATTTATTTTCTCTACAGAAGTCCCTTTTTTGTCCGGCAGCATAGAGTGTGGTAGCCTGCAATGCTGTCCCTGTGCTGAGGGAAATCAGACTGGGAATGCCAATCCACTGCTATTGTCATTACATGCCATTATTGTAATTCACTGCTATTGTTCATTTAAATGCTAATTTAAGGAAGCTGGAGACATTACTTCTTTCCAGCCCATCCATTTCTGGGTTCCTCACTTCAATATGCCTTTCAGGTCCACAAGCCGACTTCTTCAGCATCATAAAGTTATTATCCGTGAAAATCCCATTGGGTGCATGGAAATAGTTTGTGATTCCCTTTTGCCTCACTATTCCTGCCTGTTCCAGGGATCATCCATCTGACTGTCTATCACTCTCAGCCATTTGGTCCTGAAGAAAAGTTGTAACACCTTTTGCCTTTCCAAATTCCTTGGCTCTGTAAGAAGATACTATCTCTCCTTAGGAATGTGAAACAGTTGAAATTTGGAGGTACTGTAGATTTCTACTTTTGCTCATTCCTCATTTAAATCAAGGAGAGCCTTGGCCACAGAAAAAACCTACTTCATTTTGATGAGGCAGGATAGCAGCCATGTGAATGACGAACCTTGTAGCAGCCATGTGAATGATGATCATATTCCATTTTCAGGGCATTGGGACAGAGATGTGCCCACCAGAGATGTGTTTGCCTGCTGGTGGCTGCAGCCATGATGCTGTGTTGCAGCACATGCATGGGCCTGCACCTGTAGAATTTGCCATGACCAAAGCCAAATTTGGGCTACTACTTCTTAAGTCAGCTCAGTCAAGCGCTGACCAGGGCCACTGCTCAATGGTGTCAGAGGCTAAAGTAGATGGGAGCAAGACAGGAAAATTTCACCAGTACAAATAAAAATGGAGAAAGGAAATGCTCCCCCTCCCAGCATAATGATCTAAGTACAACCAAAGGTAATGGTCAGTTTTAATCATGATTTAAAACAGCAAGCTGGATCTACTTGTTTTACGTTTGCACTATGAGACTGTTTTCTAAAAGGCTGAGTGTTATGGGTGGTAACAAGTATTTTGACAAATACAAAATGTACACTAAAGGTGGTTACTTCAATTTTTGCTAAGTAGATGAACTGCATCTGTACACATTTATTTAAGCAATTATGTTGCTTAATATAATTTGTCTTTACATATTATTGTATGAGAAAATAGTGAGCGATGAGCCCATATTATTACTTTATTAGATTATTAACTTTTTACTTGTGATCTGTGTCAAGTTATATTTGGATAGAAATTAGAATTAAATTAAAAGCAGTATTTGTAATTATTCATGCTAATTAAATAAAATGACCACAAGCTCCCTGACTTCCTAAATGTACCAGAACAAAAAAAGCAAGCTTTTCTAAGCAGATTTTGCATTAAAAATGACTAGTAAATGAGGGAAAGGATATATATATATGTATATATACCTTTACTGGGCATATAGGCATACATACACACAAGGAGGAATTTGAACTGATTTCAGAACCAGATTTTAGAACTAATAGATCTCATACTTTCACACCAAGCTTAATTCACTCACTGACAGAGGAAAACAAATGTTCCTGCTTTTTCAAATCCTAGTTTGTTTCTTAGTTTTGAATGACTTGGTTATTGAACTGAGAAGAATTCTCTTCAGTTCACTCACTAAGCTGAAATGAAGGAAATAATATCTTTTCACCTTGCAGGAGGCTGAAGTTTTCAAAAGGTTGTTTATAATTTCAGAAAAACTTTAGATCCAGATGCCTAGCCACTGGTTTCTCTATGCTTAGCATTACAATTTTCTTGAAGGCATTCATAGAAATCAGATGCTATTTAGATCTTTCAGGTACAGCAAGTAGCCTTTCTCTCAGTTAATTTCATGCATACATTAATGTATGCATTTAAAAACAAACAAACAAACAAACAAAAACCCTTAAACTGAAAAAAAAATCTGATTCTATGTCAGAAAAGGGAGGTCTGGAGGTAAATGAGAGCAATGGAGTTTGTGTGGGTTTGATGCCCTTGTTTGACATATGGTGAGATTGTCATCAGGTTTTCTCACCCTAGGTCATAGAATTGTTTCAGTTGGAGAAGAGCTTTAGGATCAAGTCCAACCAATTAACTCTTCTAAGTCTACTGCTAAACCTTGTCCCTTAACACCACATCTAAAGTGGTGATTCAACCACCTCCCTGAGGAGCCTATTCCAGTGCTTGCTAACTCTTTTCAGTGAAGTTTCTTCTAATATCCAATCTAAACTTCCCTGGTGCGACTTGAAGCCATTTCCTTTTGTCCTGTGACCTGTTACTAAGGACAAGAGACTGGCCACACCTCACCGCAACCTCCATTCAAGTAGTTGTAGAGAGCAGCCACTCCCTCAGCCACTCCTTTCAAGGCCTGTTCTCCAGGCTCTTCACTAGCTTTGTTACTTGTTACTTTAGGGGAAAATATATTTTTCAGAGAGAAGGAAACATTTTCTATACAGGACATGGCAGCTGCTTTGGTGGGTGGTGATGATTTTTAAAATTAGCTGTTTCTGTTAGTAGGTGCCAACTACAGCACAGAAGCACTCAGAAGCACCCTTGCAGGAAGGGAAGGGGTCACACATACCCATTCCAGTCAACTGTAGAAGTCCCTGAAGAGCTTTATTTGTCCCATTTTCCTTGAGCTTGTCCTATATCTTTACATTTCTTTGTAGATCTCAATATTTGTAGTGGGCTGGCAGGATTGAATTAAAGGAAGTTTTTCTTTACATTTGCTGTCATTTTATGATCCATCTAGTAGGCAAATCCTCCCCTTTAGTAGTTTGTTAATAAGCAAGTTTCAAGGCATACATATAAAGTCTATTGTGCTGCCTCTCTGTTGGGTAACTTCTGGATTAGACAAGTGAGTTGGAAAGGACTCTGCTCTCAAACTATTAATCTAATTCCGTAGAACTCAGAACTTGTTTTGGAGACACCTCACTTCTTTCATGCTTGCCTGCTCCAAAATATGTGACTTCTGATAGTGCTTAAAAAGAGATCTTAGCCTTTATTCTCAAGAGACTCAAGATCTCTGAATAACCTTGTGCTTTTAAAGTACTCCTGTTGCTAGTGCTGAAATCTTGAAGTTCTCTTCCACTCACCTCTGGGGTGTTAGTTATTGAATACCTCATAAATTCAAAGATCTGGGGAAACTACTGAAAAAAAGCTATTGAGGTTCTCTGTGTTCACTCAGCCTTGCACAGATTTATGCTCATCTGCCTGGGCTTTTTGCCTTCAACAGAAATAATTGAAGTAGAACATCTCTGAACAACAGAATTCTTGTCCTGGTGTTCAACTGCATGTACTCACCTTACCTTGCTATGTTCAAGGCCGAATCTTTGCTTCTAGGAAGTCTGATAGGTGTCCAAAAATACCATCCAAGAGATTGTCAGGGATCTACACCAATCTAACTATGATGGCTATGCAACATCAAAGCAAGATGTAGCTGGCCTGCTGGCCTACTGGCCTGTGTGTGGAGGAAGAGGCAAGGTGGAGCTCTTAAGAGCTTTCTCTCTCTGATGCTTCATGCAGGAGTTGAAACGTTCTTCATTGTCTGTTCTATATGAAGGACAGCAGGAGCATGTTTCCTAGCTTAGTGCCCACCTAGCTCCTGAGTGTCAGCTTGCTCATGAAAATTCTTTGCAGAAACTTAGTGAAGAAAAACAAGGATGACCTGTCTGTTCCACAGTTAACAAATGTTTTTGTTTACTTGCTTTAGGAGATGCAAGTAATAAATGGACCATCTAAGATGTGTTAAAAAATAAAATAATTGTCTCAAAATGAGTGTTTGTTATTGCAGTGCACAGCAAGGCTGTGCTGCATGGAGCTGTGGTGCTAAGCTCTGTCTTTGAATAGATGCCCAGGACTTTGGGGGAGGCCTTCCTGCATGCTGGGGAGGTTGCTGCATGTTTTGCAGATTTTTAGCCCTTCAGTTCTAGGAAGCTCACAGGCACAAAATGAGACTTCAGCAACATTTGTACTTAGCTATCTCAGTACATTCCAAGTTTTTGGATAGTTACATATCGTTGAGGTTTTGATGGCTTCTGGAATGATGTATTATCGAAACAGTGTGATCTGAAAGATCTTGCTGAGGAAAACTCGTCATGAGCCAGAGAAAGGAGGAGGGGTTTCGCTGAAGTCTTCAGAAAGGGTAAGAGTCTAGTGCCAGACAGTTTTGTTGTGAAAAGACTTAGTGATATATTTTTCTGCCCAAAGAAGCTAAATCTTACATCCTGAAGTGACCGCATGCAGAGTTTGTACCCTGCACATGTGGATTTGTTTCACATTTCTTTCAGCTATCACCTGGGTTCATAAACTGCCCTGGGACAAGAGCAAAGAGGCTTTTCAAAGATGACTCTATAGCAACAAGAAAGTAGCCAGCAATTCAATACTCACTATTATTCCAATGTTCCTTCTTGGGAGAGGGATCAGGGTGATACCAAAGAAATCTGCTTGTTCCCAACCCCTTCCTTAATTTCGTAGCTAGGATAGATCAGGAGGCAGTACTGAGTTCTTCACCTCTCTAGTCCTTCCTGAAAGCATTGCCCAGCCACATAGCAAACATATAATGAATCATTCATCTTTAATAGATTATGCAAATTGAGGACATGAGATCAATGAAGATCAATAACTGCAACCATTTAATTGCCAGCAAAAACATTTTAAGAATGAGCATTATCTGAAGTCCTTTCTTGGGTAATGGCACCATTAATCCAAACATTGGATCCTGGCCTAAGTATAGAGGAAAAATTCTCCACCCCTTTTTCCCTGCTGCTTTTCAGGGTGTTGAGGGTTTTTTCCCCTTTTCATTTCCAGTTTCTGAGTTTCTCCATCATTACCACCAGTGAACAGCTCCCAACGCTAATGGTTCTGGTTTTGTTACTCTGCACTGATTGAAATGTCGCATACAGATTGAGATGTTAGTGCTAAGTTGCCACCTGGGAATGTCAAGCTGGGTCTGAAATGAACTTTTCTCACTCTTGGATCCAGATGGATCAGATGGGGATGTTCCTGAGTTGTGCTGGGAGTGTTGCAGAGAAGAGAGTGAGGATGGCACAGGGTGTAAGGCACATGAAGATTTTTCTCCCTCAGCCAACAGCCACTTCTATATGGCCAAATCTGTCTCCTGCTGTCTGCTTGTGAGAGTCATGTCCAAAGCTCATGTGGTGTTCCAGACATAGGGAATTTTGCTGTCAAATTAGGCTGGAATTCACCATCTTCACTTAGGCAAAAAGACTAAGGAGAATTATTTTAATGACCCCTTTGAGTCTTAAACTCTGATTTTAGGAGCCTCACCTTTACATCCAGCTGTGGGGATCTGTCTTCCATGAAGGAAGGACAGTACTGCTCTCCTACTGGCTTTGATCCCCAAAGACAGGAAAGTATTTCCTGTAAGAGATGACAAAACTAGCTGAGTTTTGCCTTGAATACTCAAATATGAAGTAAGGCAGAACAATTTTGCCACACCTGCACCATTTTTTTTTTTCTGGCTGGCTCTTGAATTGCATGGCTGTAAGGATCCTGGATCAAGTCTGGTGCCAGTAAAAGACATGAAAAGAGTCTGGGGATGTCATGCTTTCTAGACACTCCCTAGATACACAGTTCACCTTTCAGTGGCTCTCCATGACATTTTGCACACCTCACACTGGATCTTCTGTCTATTTGGGGTGACATTTACCAATCCTGTACAGTTCCAAAGTTCCTGGTAGCCAAAAGTTGCATGCAATGATATGCCTTTGCTCAGTGTTTGCTGAACAAGCAATGACTGCCTGCCTCAGCCATGAGCTGCTTTGGCCTCAGGGACTACTAGCTGGGGCTTCTCCAACAAAAATCTGAGATATGGATTCCAATACTCTTGATTTTGTGCCACCAGAGGATAGCTTTGTGGACAAGAGGCAACAGCTCCTTCCCTTGCTTAAGAGGACGTACACCTCTTTGTCATGAGTTCTTTTTCAGCTTATACCGCAAGCTTTCAAAGAAGGCCACAGCAGTTGCAGGGAAGGAGGAATACATGAAACAGGGGAGAGTCACTTAGGCCTTGCCAGCTACTTTAGCTACCAAGGACTGGATATGTAAGTCTGTGGTAGCTGTGTGAGCAGGGACCAATGGCAACTAAAGCCTGAGAAGAAGGGCTCTGGCACTGGAGTATCTCTTTATGGCTTTAGACACAGGGCAAACAGTCTAACAGTAGCATGAGGACAGCACGTGCTGCAGCCTCAGGAAAGCACTGTGCTGCTCAGATCCTGCACAAGCAACCAGAAAAAAGAGGAAGCCTCTGTGGAGCAGCTGCTGTAGAAATTGCCTCCTATTTCTGTGCATCCCAATTCCACTGCTCTTGTGAGCTTGCTCTTATTTCCTACTCTCCCAGACACACCTGAGTTTAATATGCCCACATATGAAGGGAGGGAAGGGAAGGCTATGAACAAGTTTCTTTTGCCATCTGCTCTTCAAGACTTGTGGACTTAAGGAAGAGGCAGTATAACTGTTGCAGTTCAGCAGATCTCAGTATTTAGTTTGTAAGTGCCCCTCCCAAATGCTGGGCCGAATAAAACTTAATTATTTCTCCTTAAGAAAACCAAGTGCAGATCATGGATAAGCCATGACCCTCTTGTTCTCAGGCACAAAGCAAAAACACACAGTGTGTGGGCATAGCTGGCCTCCACCAATATCTGTCCCTGAGCCCCATCAGGGCACACAACTTTCCGATTGACACCTGGGCTTGCCTGTCTTTGAATTATACCTGGGCACCTCTAGGAGTACCCAAAGCTGCCAATACTCTGGATTTAAAGCTTCATTTGAGCCCTTATGTCCTCCACAGTCTTTCTATCTTTTTCCATGTTTGCTGCAGAGGGATATCTTGCATTAGCAGAAAAAGCAGAAGCTCATGGTGATGAGGGAAATAAATAAAAAGCTTGGTTCTGCTGTTTGGTCAAGCAGCTTACCGGTCACCACAGGGTACGTCTGGGGTCCTGACACATTTGTCCCCAGGTCTGGGTTAGCAGAGGTGGATAGACTTGATTTGACTTCATCGAGACCAGGGGTCAAAGCTGGGAGGGAGTACTCATTACCCTGGGGAAGAGAGGAGAAAGACAGCTAGCTATTGATGTGCTGGGAGAAAGAGAAGGGTGTACAGATGGGGGGGAGGAAGAGGAAAGATGCAAACCCCTGCACAGATGGAGGAGGAGGAGGAGGAGGAAACAGAGAAGATGAGAGCTCGGGGTGGGGGGGGGGGGGGGTCCTAGGATGAACTATCCCACCCATGTGTGTGCCACTGTGAAGGGGAAATGGGATGAGGGATTTGGCCTATTATCTGTGGTGTGACTGATATTGAGTGAGGGTCAGTGCTATGGGGATGGTTGCCTATGGCAGCTCAGGGAGAAGAAAGGGCTAAGCAGAGGTGGGAGGTGTTTGCCTAGCGACATGACAGCCAGAGCAGAGGACTGCAATGACATGACTGAGACAGGCAGGCTGTAGGAATCAGCCAGCGCTGGCCCACTGTAGCCAGGCTTTCTGCTGAGTTCTCTGCTTCCCCTCTGCTGTTACCTCTGTCCTAGCTCTTTAAAAACAAACAAAGAAGCCTCATCCCTTGCCTCTGTCACTCTGTGCATTGGGGTATGAAATTGGGGAGGGGGGAGCCACATGGCTAACAGAAGGATGGGAGGGGGAGATCCATTGAATTTGAAAGGGTGTCCTGTCCGAAAGGCTCTGGTAATTGCCTTTTTATTGTGGCAGCCTCCAGACCAGACGCGGGAGCTGGAGAAACTAGGAAGGTTACAAAACAGCAGGAAAAGTTGCTCTGATTAATATTACGTTAAATTAAAACTGATTTTCTGCTCTTTCGGCTCTGTTTTTTTTTCCATACACTTCCCCAACCCCCTCCCCACATCTCCCCCTCCTCCAGCGGGCTCCCTGCATGCTGCCCCCTCCCCGCCCCTGTCCCTGCTTGACTAGGACTGCCTAGTCATTTCCAATTCCTTCTCGTATTGATCTTCCTGTAGAAATCAGTTTTGTAATTAGCTGCAAATTAGGCCTTCTACTGGGGGTGAGCCTGCCCCCTGATTTATCACCAGAGTAATTCGCTGTGATCGGAGAGAAATTAAAATGAACTCAATTAGGCTTCGGATTTGCTTTATGGGCCCTGCTCAGAGTTTCAGGGGGAAAAATGACTGTGCTGGTGCTTAATAGTCTAATGAAAGTAAATAAAGGTTATTCATTGTAATAAACCCAGGGACTCTGGGATGAAGGGAGTCCACAGCCAGCCTCTCCTTCTCTTCCTTTGTTGCTTTATGGCTTGGGGCGGTTTAAAAAGACTTTTGATTTTCATTTTATTAAGACAAACAGCTTTTGGGATAAAAGGCTGGGGGAGTAAGGAAAAGGGGGGGCAGTGCTGCAGAAGTGCAGAAAAGTAGGTTGAAGATGGGAGTCAAGTCTCAGCTGTGGGCCACAAAGGAAAATGCTCCATTAAAGCTTGACTCTGTGACTCACTGGTCACTGGCATGATCTAAAAGCATAGGAATATCCATGCAGAGCTGTGTGTCAATGAACGTGCACAGTAGTGTTTGTGTGTTCATGGCAAGAACATGCCTACATAACTGTAGGTGTGCATGCAGAGGGAAAGGCAGATATGGGGCTCTGCTGAGAGCAGTGTGCATGTATATGGCAAGTTTATGAGAGGAGGCAGAGCTCAGGTATACACGGGCACAGTGATGTATTTACAACTAGGAAGTGCTAGTAAATGTGAATGTGGTATATGTGCAATAACAAGTCAGTGTGAGACCAAGGGGTGAAGAGGGGTAGAGTGATTTTGGTGACCAAATCTCCCTGCCATCATCCTACAGGTGCCTGTGGGTCCCCATTATCAGGCCAGGCCCTCACCTGCTCAGATTTGATGTGCTCTGATGTTTGAAAGACGTCGGGGTAAGAAGGACGCTCAAAAACTCGATCTAAAGCTTCCAGCTGCTGCTGGGTGAAAGTGTCGCCACGAAGGTGCTTCCGCAAACTGTCCACGCTGTTCTGGGAATCTCCATTGGGAACTGAGCCCTCGGATACATCTGCAGGGCACAGACAGAGAAAAAAGGGAGTTAGCACCACCTTGGCTTGGATCAGTAAGGGATGCAAGACAAGGACAGAGTGGGAAACAGCAAGGTCCTCTGCCTCCTCTAGGGAACTGTGCCACTCCTGTGGGAAGGGGAGGCTGCGAGGCCCCAAGGGAAGCCCCCATCCTTTCTGCTGGAGCAGCTGAGTTGCTCCTGCAGGCTCTGTGGGATTCTCCTGCTCAGGATGAGTGAGGCTGTGGAGAATGGTGCTCATCTCAGAGACGAGTTTCGGTTCCGCTGATTTTCAGTGTCAAAAATTGCCAAATCTCCATTGCCGAGCAGAAAATGGGAGCAAAGCATAGCGATTAGCATCGCTGGAAGGCCATAGCAGAGGCAGCTCACAGAGAAATCAGAGTGCTGAGGATGGGCCTGTACTGGAAAGGGCCGAGGAAGCCTGGAATGGAGAAAAGGCTCTCTTACAGCTTCAAAGGGAGTCAATCTCTGTTGTAGCTCTCCAGGCCCAATAGAAATTATATCTTTGTTAGAACTTCCTTCTCATCTGATCTTGTCCTTTTGTACCTTAGATGAGTCTTTCACCCCCTCAGATGAAAGGAATGATCCTGCTTCTGACTCACTGTTTCACCAGATGTGTGTCTTTCCCAGTGGAACATGTCTCCCATCCAACATACATTGATTTCTGTTATGGTATCTGTCCCATTTTCCTACAGGTAGCTCATGATTTATCGCAACCCACGTCTAGATTATAAAACTCTCCAAAACAAGGTGAATCTTTGTCTTCATTAGTCGCCCTTCCTATCCAAAATGAATTATTATATTCAAAACCCAGTCTTACTCAGTAAGAATTGGCTTTCCTGGTATTACTTTGTTCTAACCAGGAAGAAAAAAGAAAAACCTTTTTCTGGTATGGATATCACCAGATCTCTTATTCTTGCAAAAGCCCTCTGACACAATCCAGCCTCACCGTGGTGCCTGCTGCCATGTTCCAGATGTCTCTACCTCTGTTGTGTCATCCCAAGTGTCTTAAAGCCCACTTATACCCGCCCTGAGGTGAGTCCATTATAAATGTCCTGCCCTGTCCGAAGTGAATCTTTCCCTGTAATAAGCCATCTTATCACCCACCTGGGCTTGTTTTGTTTTGTTTTTTTTCCCTGTTATGCCCCAACTCAAACGAGGTGCATTTATCTCGGTTATAACCTCTTTTAATCTGAAGTGAGCGAGTCTCCTTCTATTAGCATCTGTCACATCCAAGGTGAGTCTGTCTGTTATAACCTCCTGTCCCAGCGAAGTGAATCTTCCTTTGTCATAATCTCTCATCTCACCTGAGGCATGTCTGCTCATTATAATCTTCTCCAACTGTGCTGAGTATCTTTCTGCTGTCACCTCTCAGCCTAATTTTGGTGAGATTGCTTATAATCCCCTGCCTCATCCATGCTGATATACTTCCATACCAGATCTCTACCTACTGTGCTTCAGACATGTGTCTCACTATCTTATCACTGTCTAACCTAAGAGCAGGTTCTCTCTCTTGCTCTGCAATTACCTTCCTGCTTTTTCACTGCTGTTCCTCATACTTGAGCCTTTCTTGGTGGCTTCCGGTCTGTGATTCTCAGAAATTTCCTGTCTGTCAAGGAAGTGGTTGAGGAATCTGCATAGGCCTTTTACCACCCCCATATGATTGCAAGATGCTCATGGGCAGACAATGCTCCCAGGAGCCTGAAGTAGCATTCACTGTGCAATGGCCAGAACCATACCACTCTGCTGCTTCATCTTTTAGCTTGTGGATGGTGCCAAGATCTGGGTATTTTCCTGGCACAATTAATACCCAGCTGGTGGCCCAGAGTTATAACTGAGCCTGCTGCCTTCTGGCTATGAGATATATCCGTTTATAGGTGATTATACAATATGATATAATCAATAGCACATTATATACAGTAACGTAGTACAGTAGCACTCGCAAGACCATAGAAAATATTACATATTGATTTGTCCCAGGCAGCAGCCTTCCCTTGAGCAGCCCTTTCTCTCTTTTCCACCTCTAGCCAGAGCAGGAATGTTTACTGGCACTGATCCCTGGCATTTTCTCCTCTCCTCAGGCTTATTTGCACAAGGGAAAATTCTCAAGTTTTTGAAAGCTGAAGTTCATGACAAATTTGACTAAGAGAAAACAAAGCAAAGACCAGGACTGCCCACCATGTGTGTCAGTGCAGTTTTCATGTTTTAGATGGACTGTGCTGTTACTACAGGGAGCGGCTTTTAGAAACACTATAGTAGCTCAAGGCTTATGCTTCCAATTCCAGTAGGCACTTCTCTCTGGTTACCCCTGCAGAAAGCTGGCACAGAACTCCTGGGTCCAGGCTCAGAAAAAAACCACGTGTCTGTATAAGTGCTTGTCTCAACGTGTCTGCAGCCTGTGAAGCTGTTTGCCTTTAAGGGTTTTTCCACACATCAGTCAGTGTGCATGACCGTGCACACCATGATGCTAATTCACGTGGGTATTTTTCCAGCAGATCATTATTCTGGGTATTCTTTAGATTCTGTATCACTGTACATGCCTGAGAAGCTGTTTGTCTGCAGTGACTGGCTTAGGCTATATGTGATTTTCATGGATGGCAGCTCTACACTATATGCATGGTGTTTGGTGTGACTGAATGGTTGTCCTGGTTTTGGCTGGGACAGGGTTAATTTTCTTCCTAGTAGCTGGCACTTAGTTGCTGGTTGGGGTTAAACCACACCAAAGGTAAAACTTCCATCGATTGTCGTTAAAGCAGTGGATTTTACCCTTAGTGAGCTGCCCTGAGCAGTTGCACAGACTAGTGCACACACACTCGTGTTTGCAGTTCCTGTCTGCCTGCACAGCCCTGTGTGTGTGTGTGTGTCTCACGTGTGTGCACAAACCATGCCTTTGTGTGGAGAAGGTGAAACCACAGCTTTCCCAAGTCGCTGTAGGAGTCTCTTTTCCTCCATTTATTCAGGGGCCCTTCAGATCTTGACAAATCTGTCACTCTAAATTTGCGAGAGATTATGGTGCTCTCTCCCTAGCACGGAGAGAGGTGATATATGATATCTGCTGCCCCTATTGATTGCCTGATCTGGTGGCAGAGGGCTGGTGAAATGAACTTGAAATGAACATCATGCCTCAACTCATTGTGCGTATAATACACTGCTTAATCCCACATTTTTCAGCCGCTATGGAATTCAATTGATCAATCATGTCCCTCTGATAGTACTGTTTTAGGGGTTATTGCTGCTCTGCTCACTGACCTTTTCATTTATTTATTTATTTGTGTCAGCGTATGTGTGCATGTGCACGCACATAAGCGCTTATGTGTACTTGGTAAACTTAGGACCAGCTGGTAAGAAAGGACATGTATAGTCACCAGGAAATGAAAGAAAGGGATGAAGGGAGGAAAAAGGGAAGGAATAAGTTTAGATAAGAAATCAGAATGATGAAAGCAGTAAGATAGGAAGAGGTGGAAAAGTAAGGAAAAAGGCAATGCTGTAGTTTAGGTGAAAGTTCTGGGTGGGGGTGGGAGAGGCACTCTGCCATGGCCTAGACTTTAAATATCACAAAAGAAAAGAAATTTCTAACAGAGGCCTTTAGGTTGCCTAAAGGCAGACCTTGTCTAAACAGCTTGCAATAGTTCTGGACTTAATAATGGTAGGGCACACAAATCCCAAACTTCACAGAGCAATAACATGAACTGTGCATATGCATTTTACTTATGAAGAAAGTTTCACAGATATGATCCTGAAAGACAGATTTATATGTCTTGTGTTGCTAACACTGAGACATTCACAGTCATGGTTGATTATATTTTCTTTAAAACCAAAGGACTGTAAATACTCTATGTTTTCTGGTGTCGAAACCTACAGAGGATGCATTTTCATTTTTTCTCCTGAAACTGCAAGGAACAGACACCTATATCTGGGTTTAGATCAAAGTTGCAATGCTCATCTAAGCCTATGACTTTGTGAGCTGGACTATGAGGAGAAGCCTCAAATATCATAATATACAAAGCATAATATACCATGCCAACTGTGTGGATATGAGCAAAAGTGGCAGTAAGGTGCAGAGAAGACTTTGGACAAGAAAGAGGGTCCATCAAAGGCCTGTAGGTGAAAGCTAAGAGAGCGTTCATGGGGAAGATTTGGGTTGGGACATCCCACGAGGAATGGCACTGTGATGGGCATCAGTCATTTCCACTGATGAAGAAAAGATTAAGGGATGGGGCTTTGCCAGGAAATCAGGTCTTACAAGGGGTGCTGTGGTGAAGCAAGACTTCACCTGCAGGATGAATCTGGGGATGCCATCTAGGTAACTGCACAAGCTGTACTATTAGGAAGCATCATCACCTTTCCCAGTTCCATTTGAACTGGTGAGGAAACTCTGTGGTACTGTAACACTGGGATGTATCTCTCTTAAATCAGAAGGATCTTAACAAATAGCTTGAGAGGTGAACCATGGCCTTGGTCACTGTGTCCCTCAAAAGGGCACACAGTTGCTGTCACTGTGATCAGAACTGGCCTTGCACATGTGACAGGAAACATCTCTTCTCCCAAAAGGCTGCTGAGGGAGCACACACAGCCCATGTTCAGTGTAAACCTTTGACACAAGACACAGAAATGTTCCACAGATGTCACAGAAGTATCCTGACAGATAACAAGGAAATACTATGCCAATGGACACAAGAACAACATTAACTACATCTGACACAGGGAACGTGCCCATTAAATAGCTCCAAAGCAAAAAGATGTTCTCAGGTCTCAAAGCCACAAACATACCATCATGTACAAGTAGCACAAAGCAGCATAATACAGTTACTTCCCTGGCTACAAGTGACAGAACCCTTGCTCAGGTTGGGATGGGGCCATCTCAAGAAATAATTCAGCATTGCTGACATAGGAAGATCTTTGTGGCACAGAAACATCAAGGAGGGTCATGAGAAGCTGTGCAACTGGCACATAAAGATGGAATTACTTCTTTTGGGGCAGGGGCTATTACTGCCCCTGTGACGTGTCTGCCTGCTGCCTTGTGGGGCCAAGGTCTCAGCTGGGGCCTACAATCACCACCAATAAAAATCACAGTCATACTAAAAGTGAATGTGACTGTCATGAGAACTGCCAGCCAGGTGACACAGCAGAACCCATCTAATTGTCAAAGCCTCCAAAGGAAATGCATCTGTCTAACGCTGCAGTGCTGAGCCAGCTGCTGAAGTACCATCCCTCTGCTGCAGTGAGGAGACCCTGTCCTTCCCTGCAGCCTGCTTTTGTCACTGTCTCCTCTGGGGTGCTTAACCCAGAGCAGCTCCGTCCCACTCTCTGAGCATTCACGGTTACATGTGCCACTCTTTCCCAAGTCACCCTTTGTGTTGAGATGCTCTTTCCCTTTATCTGATTTCCCTTCTCTCTCCCACCCCCCGCCCCGTATCCTGTATCCCTGCGCAGCCTGGGTCTGTCAGACAGCTTTCCTGGGTGTCCCGAGGGGCCTTTCCCCACACTGCCAGTTGTTGCAGTTTCAAACTCAATTGTTCTCCTCGGTACTGAGGCAAATGGAGTCATTAATTACCTTCTATCGGCTGGGCCGAGTTCAGAACGCGATCGATAGCCAGTGCTTGTCATTCACAGCAGCCAGCCCTGCGCAGACCCTCACTCTGCATTCGGCACGGGTCCAGGGAGGAGCCCAGTGCTATCAGACCTGGGCTTCAAACTCTGGCATCAAGCTCCTGTTGGGAATAGCAGACCTCCTGCATCTGTGTCTGAGCTGACCCTTAACCAAGGGAGAGATCAAGGACAAAGATCTTGGCTGAGGGAATGGATTGCACATTTTCACATGGTCAGAAGTGTCTGATATTCATGTCCTGGTCTGCACAAGCTGATCACAATGTTTCTAAAGACTCTGTTAGCATCCTCATTGATTATTAAACTAATACAGTACTCTCACGGCAGAGCCAAGAGCAAGGATTAGCAGCCCTAAAGTAATTTTCTTGCCCTATTCAGTAGGGTTTGGAAAAGAAAAGCTGTAGATTTTGGTTTAAACTTCCTTCCAAAAGAATTTTTGCAGCCTTTTGGACAGCATCAAAGAAGGTGTCTTCTCTAGATAGGTCAGTTCTGCATTTCAGCACATAGCAGTGCTGCAGGAATTGTCTTTAACTGTGGAGAGACTTCAGATTAAGATGAAAATGATCCTAAATGAGTACAGGATAGAGGTGACAGAGCACGGAACGTTCAGCAGTGCACAGAGAAGTAACGTTAGGGATCTACACTGTGATGGTGAAAGAAGCTATGGTGCAAGTTCAGGTTATGTACAGTATCCTGCAGAAATAGGGATAGTGGGAGATGAGTGCTGGAGGAATACCACCCCAGGGAAGTGTGAACTCAGCCTTTGTGAACTCTGCAGTTGTCCAGATTCCTGTGTGTCCATTTGCCTGCAGAGAACAAAACCTGTGTTTTCCACAATCCTGAATCTGAGTATGCAAACTGTCTCTGTAATTTAAGCATGCTGGTGACACATAAACTGCGTGTATTTGTTACTTACATGCTCAGGCTCAGAGCAGAAGGGCTCAGAAACAAAGAGATTCTGTTTTGAAAAGAGAGTGTATCTTAGATGAGGAATCAGTGAGCAAGGAAGGCTGCTCATGCAGGGAAGTGAGAATGCCTGGCCGAGGAAGAGTGAGATGTGTGCTGGTGCCTGACAGGTGGGGAGCTGCAGTGCTTCTATCACAGGGGTTGTGTATGACAGAGTACCTCAGATGGAGCAAGGATAGGCAGTGCAGCTTTAATGCAGGGCTTAGACGAACAAAATGGCAATGCTCAATGAGAAGGTAAATTAAATGAATTGTGTGTGCAAATGTGTAATGAAGTGTACTCATATCTGTCTTGGATTATCATGGGAGCATGCAAATGTGCATTTAAAGAAGTGTGTGTATATGCATATGAAAATCATATGTATTTACTCCAGCATCTGAGTGTATGATTGCAGATTTGGCCCAGAGCATCTGGGAAACTAAGTCCATACAGACTTGGATTTGTGTGTCAGATGATAATCAGCACATCCAACTTTGCTGAATATACCAGTAAAGGCCTTTCCAGATGTTAGGCTGCAAGTAGCTGCCTCAGATGTCTATACAACATGTGTGGGTGTGCAGATGAGACATGTTAGCCTGGGTAACCAAAGCTTCTGGTTTTTGTGCAAGCAGTCACTTGCAGCTTTGTGACCTTTGGGTATGCTGGAGGTGAGTGGACATAGACTGCTCTCAGTCAGGTTGTTGCAAATCCACAGCAATTTCTTTACCTCAGAAGAGTCGGTGGGGATTTATACCATTGTAATGAGGGGCAAAGCATAAGTCTAGTATCTCTTACTAGCATTATTAGGCTTGACTGCTAGCCAGATAGAAATGCAGCTGCCTCCAGGATCAGTACACTAGGTTTGTTTATGTTGGCAGAGTAGCAGGCAGCACTATCACACAGCAGGCCAGACCCTCTAGTCAGTGTAAATCTATAAATCTTGTATTCAGTTGTTATACTGATTTACACATCCCAAAAGTTATTGGAAGGGTTATCCTGATTTATGCTGTTGTGGTGTCCATCACATTGCCTTTAGCACAGAGCCTTCAGGGAGAACTGCTGCTGCAGAGAAGTGGGGCACAGAGAGCCATGCTGTCGCCTCTGCCAGGGCAGAAGATGTTCTTAACACTATTGGCATGACCTTAGCTCCCTCCTTTCACCTCCCTAAGCCCATTTGTTTGGGAGCTACTTCTTTGTGGGATGCCCCACGGTGAGCACATAAAAAAGGGTGGCTTTTGTTAGCTCCAAAGGACAGAAGCAATGCAAAAAATTACATCGCATGCAGCCCTAACTATGCTTGTTTAGAGAAACTGCTTGCATTTATGAAGTCTTTGGTGCGGAAAGCAGGGTTGCAAATGACTGCATCAGAGCGACAGTAAAGGCCATTAATTTCCTGTTATGTTTTCCTGTGTTGGGGGCTTTATTAATTTAATTTTACACTGTCGAACAACAGCGAGCACTGACACTGCCACACTCAGAGGGTTTTTTTTTCTCAAGCAGTGCTTTGCCTGCCATGCAAATCAACACTGCTATCAGGACTGCTAGAGACAAGGAAAAGAGCACAGAGATAGGCTGTCCCCATCCATTCTGGGACATCCCTGAGGTTCCAGTGAACAGATTCCAGTGTCCAAGAGGCCACCAGTGCTAGAGCTCAGCAAATCAGAATCAGGCTGGGGACACCTCTAATGTGCAGTTTAAAAAACAGGAATTACTCTGTAGCCTACCAGTTTCCATTGGCTTGATCCCTCACTAACATGCTGCTTAAAACCTCTTTTTCTCCCATTTCCCTTGATCTAGACTTTCCCTTTCTTTCATTCCACCTTATTTTCCCCTCATACACACTTCTGCCATAACCTCACAAGTCCAAGAAGGCTGTACCTGCCCCTGAGCCAGATAGGAGTGAATCATGTTACTGGAAGCTCTTCTGAGTCAGCACTAAACCAGCGCTCAAGCAGAGTGTTTTCAGCGCTGCCATTTTTGACATGCCATAAAACAAAGGCTCAGATCACTCAGAGTCATTAAAATTCCCATGGCATTTTTTTGCAAGAGTGCAGACATTAACCTGACTGTCCTGAGCAAAATTCAGCCTGAGTGATTACCCACAGCATACCTTAATCTCCAGTGGTTTCATTTGGACATGGCACAGCAAAATTTCACTGTTGATGCGCTGTATTGTTCAGCGTCTGCCATGGTCCACCTAAGAGTCAGCCACAGTTCAGTGATAGATGAGATCTTAGGAATGGGCAAGAGAGCTACAGGCTTATGATATGCAACAATCTTGGACTATTAACATGCAAACTCTTTTTTTTCTGGAATGTTCATTCCTGTAATAACTGTAAATCATTAGTAATTTGGAATCTTTCTTCATAAGCTCATGGAAAGGCCTTTACTGGTAAATGAAGGAACCTATACTGATATGACCTCTGTAACAGGTATGTCAGAGATTTGTTCCAAACTGTAAGAGGTAGTCCCCAAACAAGAGGGTGCCCAGTCATGGGTAGCAGTCAGTTTCGGAAATAAGAGAGGGCTGTACAGAGAAGAGCCGTAATTATCTCTAAGGATTAGCTAGTGAGTTGTTTTTTTTAAATTTAGTATAATTGTCCCAAACTCTAGGATAGTTCCGGTCTGCTTGCAAGGTCAGCTCTTCTGGTCAAGACCCACCTCATTACACAGTAGATGCCAAACACCAAAGCAAAAGAAAAAAAAAAAGAACCAACAGCTCCTTTGATGAAAGCAAGCATGGAAATGTGCCCATCCTTTGTAACAGCCTTTTATAAAACATCTAAGAAAGGACTAGAAAGCACTGCATGGACATTTCATACACAATAACCACCTCATTAAGGTTTTATCAGTTGCCTACAAACCTGTTCTGATGCATATCCCCTAGCTTAAAAGCAGAATAACACCTCTGAGCTTCCAAAAAAGGCACAGCCAAAGAGAGAAAGTAATCCTGACCTACTCCACATCTGAATGGAAACTGTGATACCCATGGCCTAGCTTCCGTTCTGGCACTGTGCTCCTCTCTGTTTTCCTATAGCTGTTCCTCTGTGTGGGAAGAGGACTTTGTACCTTGAATCTAATGAGATGTAAATAGTATGATGCTTGGATGGATGAAGGAAAAGAAAACGAGAAATGTGGACTTAAGCATTATTTTATGGCCTCTTTTCAAAGCTCTGACATTTTAAAGGGCCTTAAAATGAGCATGAAGTGCATTTGACACTCCTTTAAAGTGACTTTTGTTTTATCTGATTGATGTAAAACACCTTCAAAGAATTACGGATGGAAACAAACAGAAGACAGACAGATATGTCTACTATGTCTCAATAGATACATATTGCAACTGCTTCTTTTAGGCCATCTACTGTTAACAGATTTGTCCACCATGTGCAACATCTTAGGTCTTAGCCTAGCCTTTGCAGGCCAACACAAAATGCTGTTTGTTTCAAGCCTTGCTTGGCAGTCATAGATAGCTGGAAGAAAACTTGTACTCATTGAAAGGATCTTAAAATGTGCACAACCGTCTTTTTTTCTTTAAGGCAAGTTCTTGTGACCAAAGTAAGCACCAGTTGTCCTTCTCTCTCTCTTCCTTCCACTTAAGTCACCTCCCTACCCCTCAACTATCGAGCCAGGATTCTCATGGCCTAATCACTTGGTGAGATCTTGTTGCTTCCCCCTGGGATCCAGTGAAACACATCTGGAGGAAGCGATGCTATCACTTAGGGAAGCAAAGAGCTCCTGCTTTCCTTCCAATCAGCAGCAACCCCCATTTGAGGAGGAGGAGTAGTTTCTCTTTGGCCCTGAGAGCAAGGTGCTTAGTGTTTCCCTTTAGCACAAGACACCCCTCTATAGGAATGATTTACATCTATGAAAGGCAAGCAAAGCTTAACATTACATTAATGTAGACCTAGGAGTGCAGAGATAGCCAGATTAGGAGCTAATTGGTGCACTGGGGATTGTCTGTTGGGCCCCTTAGCTGCTGGGATGTGATTGGAAAGAGACAGAGAGAAAGAAAGGCAGAGAGCAAAAGCTGTCCTCTGCTGATGCCTTTCTAAAGGTTGGGATTCCTGAGGCTGCTGCTGTCTAGTGCTGTCAAGGTCAGCAGGTTCGGGTTCACTGAACGGTCAGGATGGTTTGAATTACTGGCACTGCCTGCCGATTCCTCCGCTGATCGTGATCTGTCTTCCAGCACCAGCTGCGGGATGTTGCTCCTCAGCCATGTGCTGTGCATAGTGTGGGGTGCAGGGAACGTCGGAGAGGTGGATGGGCTTGTTAAGAGGATAAGATTTTAGGAAGATTTGAGAAGCCAAGACAATGCCACAATGAGGCACATAGTCCATGCACTGAGCACATGGAGACCAGGCTTCCAGAAAGAGTAGTTCTGATCTGCTTTCCTTCTACCTGGAGAATTGCCTCCTGCAAGCTTCTACCTTTCATGAAAGTTAGAAGAATGGCTTTAACAGGGCCTGTCAAACCCATATAGGGTGAAAAACCTGTTGATGAGGATTTCTGTCCAGTTCTATATAGGTAGAGTGCTTTGTGAGCAAAAACTGATGTGCAAGTGCTTATGTAACCCATACTGGTAGGGCATTTTCTCCCCAAACACAGATAGCTGTGTCAGCAGGCTAAAGGGCAGAAATAGCCAGGTGCCTTCCTACAAGGTTGTCTGCCAAGAGCAGCAGAAGATGCTCAGAAAGCTGCCTGCCAGTGTGCATCCCAGCAGGCAGACTTGGAGCTACGGAGAGGGGCCTCACCAGAGCAGGTGGGGAGAAGCTGTGTCTGCAGGGGCACGAGTATGCACAGGCAGGCTGCTAGTGTCACGGACGTGTGCTTGGGATGGCATCAGCATGCAGATGAGTGCCTATGTCTATTTGCATATGCTGTACATATGTGCTGTCCAAGCCTCCATAGCAGCAATGATAGCAAAACTAAGCATGTGAGAAAGAGCATGGCAGGAGAGAGCAACAAAAAAGCAATCAGAAGAGGACTGGGGGCTGTGTGGTAGTAGTGTCCAGTGTTTGACAAGAATATAGGCATCACTGACTGGCTTTCACTGGAGTTGCACTACAAAAAAAATCTGGCCCTCTAAGGCCGTGAGCTAAAGTGCTTATTTTTGTTTCTTATTCTGAGGTCTGTCATGAAGCTACGTTAGTTAGCTCTGGGTGCAGTCAGCTACATCTGCCTATAGATATGTACTTGCAGCTTTTGTACTTACACCTCTGAATCTGCTTACAACACACCTGGAGGAAACTCAAGGTAATGCTGAGAATGAGGCTGCAAGGGTCTGCCCATAACTGGTGCCCATAGATGAGGCCTGTTGAGCAGCACTCTCAGTGCTTACCAAGACAAGGAAGACAGGGTTAACATAATGCAATCTCCTCTGTAACAGGGAGGTCCTTGTCCCTGCTAAGCTCAGCACAGATATTCTAAGCAAGTTCTCTGTGTGGCCTGGTCTCTATGCATTATGAAGCATGTTGTGCCTACCACCATCTCTGCTCTTGACTCCTCTCCCAGTTCCCTCTTCCATTGCAAGGCAATGGGCTCTGGCAAGAAGGGTCAGGGACAGTGCCCAGTATCGTGCTGGTTTACATTAATGAGATACACACAGTGTAATCCAGCAATGGAGTCAGCTCTACAAAAGGAGGTAATAGCAGGCTGCCATGAACAGAGCAGCTCAGGTAATTGGTTTATCTATCTAGAAAGCAGTGGTAGCAATCTCTGCACAGACAGAGTAGCAGTAAAGTCTCTTCCTTAAGGCTATTTCCTTTGTCTTTTCAATTGCTTGCACATCCATGTGAGAGAGAGAGAGAGAGAGGAAGAGAGAGAGAGAGCTAGAGAGAGAGGGAGAAATGTTAATTTGTGAATTAATGGCTTTTCTCAGCGGAATTGTAAATTCAAATGTCACCTCACAGGGTGACACTATGCTGGGCTGCTGAAGAAGCAATGATAAGATCCCCCCCATCCCCATGCCGACATATATGCACGCCCCTCCCCTGCCTGAAAGATAGCTACGGAGTGGAGCATGCTACTTTTAATTTGCAATAACACCACAGCAGAGGGATGCAAGAATGACTGCTTTCTGACCCTCCCTTCCACAACAAGCCGGGCCACATCTTTCTCTCTCCACCTTTATTTCCTTCCACCTCCTCTTCAACCCCTCCCATTTTAAACCGAGTCCAAGACAACACATTATCTCAACTCCCCCCACCCCAAACTAATCAAAGGATGAGCTAAGGGAGGGCTCTTTAGAACGGATGCCTCTGCAACCCTCTCCTCTCCTGCAATAATCAGGTGAATTAATGACCCTGAAGTTAAAGTGAGCGCTGATACTGAGGCGTTGTGCAGTGTAGGGGAGAAAGCCTTCATTGTTTTCGAGCAGGAGGCGGGCAGCAGCAAGGGAGATTCATGGATGGAGATTGAATATGCAATTTTCTTTCACCTTGCCAAGAGCTGCCCCTGGGCTGTGCCTGGCCTAAATTTTTTTTTCCTCTTGCCATCTCTGCCTTATCCGGCCCTCCCACCTCCCTTCCATTCTTTCCAGAAAATTACCTTCAAAATTGATTTCCACTTTTACAAACAAATATAATGGGAACATGAGGGGGAAAAAAAAATCTTGGGCTGTGATGAATTAGGGCTGTCAGGTGCTTCCAAGTCTCCTTTGTTTTTGTTTTACTGCCCGTTAGGTTCTTTGTTTTTCCAGCAACTGGGAATAGTGCCCCTGCCCCCATGGTCTCTATAGTCCATGGCTACCATCACAGGTTATGTCCTTCACTTGATGTCATCACTGTGTTACCCCTGCTCTCCATCACTGTGATGCAAACAGCCACTGCTCACAGACTGCCCAAGCCATTCACACCATCACGCAACTGATCTCCTCGTGGAGATACTGCATGTCCCACACTGCTGGTGAGCTGGGTGCTACAGCTGGGTCCTACAGTACAGGTCTATTGATTTGCTTCCAATCTTCCACACCCTGCTCCTCCTGTTCTCCATTGCTTTATTCTGTTGATTCTTGATGGAGGTTTCCCAGCCCTCCCTGTTCAGATAGATCAGCTTGGGTCATTGACATGTTACCTTGATCTCTGGTGTGCCTCTCTGCTCTCCCAACCTTGATTCTGTAGTAGTTTTACACTTCTCTCATTGTCATGAACTTGACTCTAATACAGTGTCATCATTATCTCCCACTGTCATGGTACCTTAATCCACTTGTATAAATCACCAACAACCCTCTACAATACCATTTGCCTGCAATTTCCCAGCTATTCCTGATCCCTTTTGCATTTTATTTTGCCATCCACTGTGCTTTAATGCATGATCCTCATGGATCCAAACACCATGGTCTCTCTGACTCCCATACTCTTTACAATCATTAAAAAGTTGAGTTAATCTCTCTGGCTGTGGGCAGACCCATAAAGAACACACAAGAAGAACCAGAGAGACAGACACCAGCAAAGCTAGGGAGCAGCCTCTGCACAAGTGGGCACGTGGAGCAGTCAGAGATACTGGGAGGCGTCGTAACTGCCTGACTCCTGCTAACACATTAGCTGCAACAACCTCTCCCAGGAATGAGTCCAAAAGTGGAAGAAAAAGATCTAACCACAAACTAAATACCCATAAACAGTCAGACAGGCACACTTCCGTGGCACTCACACACATAAACTTGGGAAAAAAGCTCTGTGCATAAGTATGACTCACAAACCATAGCCAATAACATTTAAAGACACAAGAATGCAAACTGGGACACAAGAAGGTACTAATACATGTGCATATCAAATGTAATTTCTGAATAAATATGTAATTTACAACAATATACAGACACTAACTAAACCTGGAACTCTACAAAGTAATTTGCTTATGTCCACATATACAAAAATAAATCATGTAAACAAATACAAATTATTTACCCAAATAAACAACCTTCACACGGACAAGAACAACATACACACACATATATATATGTATGTATATATGTGTGTGTATATATATATATATGTAACATTAATGCAAATACACATCTGTATAAACTATATACAGAAGTGCACAGCACTAACAGGCTACATGTTCATATCCAGCAACCATGAAGATACAGTGATAACTCCAAGTAGGTAACAACACATACACACAGAATATGCATACAAATATACAACATTCACGTATATGCTCAAAATGTGAATACAAATGGCTGACATTCATAGAAATACATAGCACTAACACTGAACCATACATGCCCAGACACCCATATCATCCACAATAAGCATTCTCCTACTAGGCAATGTTATATACAGCTTAACATACACATTTTACAGGTCTCCATAGGCATGCACAAAAATACGGGTCCAACCTGCCACTCACCCCAGTACATAAGCACAGATAAGCAGAAACCAGTAATCCTAACACAGAAATACAAAAACCAAACAGGAGTGTATTCCTAGAGACACAAATACACAAGCAGAGATGCACACAAACACAGATGAAGGCAGACCAGCTTGTCTTCAGATTGTGCCAAACCCTGCCAAAGTAAGCAGCACTATAAGCTTTAGAAGCAGAGCATTCTGTCCAAACTGCTTTCTGTGATGTAAGCTGTTAACTCTCCCTTACCTGGAGTCCTCCTGAGCAAAATGTACCCCCAAAACTCCTAGAGTGTGCGCAGACACACACATAACATTATTTCTCTTGCTTACAGACTGACCTCCAAATTCACACTGCACCAGCCCGCATTTCTGACAGTGCTGTGCTGCTTATTCATTGTCCTCTCCTTTATCCAATTTCCCCCTCCTCTCTTTTTCCACATATACTCTCCCTTCTCTGACCATCCTCCTCAATTTATTTAGAGGTGTGCAGGATGAGTAGCAGATGCCTTTCTTATGTCCTCCTAGGAATCTCACCAGCAAAAGGCGCTCAGGATGAATAAGTGGGTGGCTGCTGAGAATAAACTCCCTCTTCAATTTACATTTTCATCTCAAATGGAAGAGCGTGTTATCTACACTTATATGTAGAGACACAGTGAGGCTGGACATCCCCTGTGACCACTGCTGTTTGCAGTGACGCAGCATTGCTGCAAGCTGACTGCCGTTGGAAACTCGGCCACACTTTATGAAATTACACAGTCCCAGGAAATGTAGGAGGAAGGCACCGTGACAGTGTGAAACAATTTAGAAACTGCTCCCTCCACGTGCACAGCTATAAACTGCCGGGTGCACACCTCACAACTGTGTGTGATGTTGGAACATGAGGTTGCCACCCGAGGCAATGTAACTGCATCTATCTCTGGTGTCATTTAGACTAATGCTGACCTGCAATAAAGTAATGATGTAGAATAATGCAGACACATCAGCTGTGGTGACAAGAAATCACAGCATGAAACAATGCAGCCACTCCAGACAGTGGTGCTGTTGTGTCACCTGCAGGGGTCCAAACACACCTTGTTGTCTTCAACAACACAGCCGTTCTGTGAGAACAGAAGTGTTTCTGGTATGCCCAGGGATTAACATACATTGGGTGCCGTGATACAGCCATGATAAAGTCTCTCTCACTGCAAACATATGCAGGCAGCACAGGAAAATGAAGGTATTTCCCTACAGGACAGATGAGAGCTAGATTTCTCTGCAGTAGTACAACTACAGCACTGCTAAAGCATCATCATACTACAGATGACAGCATAAGTATGCTCTATGTCCTAAAACAACCCCAGTATGCTCTGGAACAGTATGGTCATACTTAATGAAAGCACACAAATCTCAATGCAGTGCTGCAGTGACATAGCCCTATTAACTTCACTCTCATGGCCCAGTGATGGTCTATTGTCAGTCAGCACATCACATCAGCTGCAGTAACAACTATATGAATTGCAGTGACGGCACAGTACTGCCTGCACCAGTTGGTACAGATTGAAACAACCTTAGTGCAAGCAGTGATGCAGGCATACCATCAGGAACAATTCACAGCCCCTCTGTGAAAAGTGTAATAGCCTTGTGTGTAATGGTGCAGCATGGCAAGCAGTGACACAGTTAATCTCATCATTAGTGTCACAAACCCACAACTGATACAGTTACAACAACATGATATCCATAGACACGCTGCCTACAAGCAGATACTGATGCCACTGATAATGACACAAAGTCACCTGAAATGTCACCACTACATCTCCCAAATTATATTATCATTGCCACTCTGCACGACACAAATGGGATCATACTTGCCGTGGCATAATTCAGATGCTGTGTGTCTGCTCAAAAACTCAGACTTTCTTAAACATATTATGTATCTCTCCTCTCTGTGCTACTTTCCCCTTCAACAGTTTGGTTTAAGATGTTATTTAAGACAGTCTGTGTCTTGGGAGAGTACCTAAAACAACTTTCAGGACTGGGACTGTTGCAGATCTCTTTGCCTCACATTCTACCTGAAGGAAGCATTTCTACTTTCACAGTAGGAAAATGAGGTTATGAACAGGTAGGAAAATCCCCAATCTGAACACTGTCAAAACCCTGCCCTGCAATCAGAGGCTGGAAGAGAAAATGTTTCTCAGCAGAGGTTGTCATTGTAATAACAGTCAGAAAAGTATGTGTGCAGCACCAAAATGAAGTGTGGTGACACTGCCCACCCTGCAGCAGAAAGGCTAACAGTGCAAATGCGCCTGCTGCTAGCAGGCAGCTAGCTGTTCTGCACAGCTCAACTCTGTTTTGAAGAGTACAGTGGACCACCTGCGCTGATGCAGTTAATGCTTTTCAGAAGACACCACCAGACCTGCCAAAATGTTGGTGACCTTTTACTGTCCCCCTGCACTGACACCTGCCTGCATCAATTACTGCAATGTAAATCATTCTAATCATCGAATCACAGATGAAGAAAGGAAAAGAGAAACTTCTGCCTTCTTGGGTTTGCTCCCTCATCTCCATTGGGGATTCCTTTACTGCAAGCAGCCCAAATATTATTGCAGTAGCAATCACTCTGTCCCCTCCTCTCCCACAAACCTACTGCTGATATTAGCACTGATCATACTAACAAGGCTGTGGGTTTTATTACTACTGATACTAATAATACCGGACACATTATGTCTGCTTCCACCAATAACAGGCTGCAGATATGATCCCTGCTAATGCCGATAATACTGGGGGATATTACCTCTGCCATTGTCAGCACTGCAGATATTATTGCCAGTAATGCTGTCAAATACTAAGATATTGTCAAGGACCAAGTTTAATAATTCTGAGAATGTTACCAGCCTCACTGGAAGACAAAACCCAAATGAGAAACCAGGTCTATAGAGGAAGTCTGTTTGTGGCCTGCTATTAGGGCTACCTCTAATAAGCGTGGTTTTGTAAAGATCCCAAAAGTTCACCCAGCTGGAGATACTATGGCGAACAGGGAATGGTTTGAAATACTGTATTCATATTATCTAATAATCTGTTTATCTGTCCATCTATCCATTTATCTATCCATCCATCCCTTTTGTCCTCATCTCTCCCTTTTTCTCCTTATACAGTGCTTAAGACTACAGTATAAGTGATAATAATTTTTTTACTGATGCCTCTGAGACATCCCAATTCACACCCTTTCAGCTATCAATCAGGAGGGTTATGGAACAACAGAAAATTTTACCTACTTTTTTCCCCTTTTATCCTTACTGCTTCTCCTTAGTCTGACAATTATCCTGCTCAGCTTGGCCTGCCATCACAGCACAGCACAGCGCTAGGATTGTGAAGAGCCAGAAGTTTCTGTTTTCAGCTGCAGCTTGATACTGCAAGACCCTTCAGTGGTCTTAGGAAAGTCATTAGATGCTGCAGGGCCACTTCTGCCTCTGGAAGGTAGTGGGTGTAAGAGATGGAGAAGGTCAGAAAGAAATTTCAGCACATTGGTAGAGCCTGCAGACTCCAAGAAATGTCACACACTGTACTACACAAGTGTCGGTGAACATTTTTAGCCAAATTAGTCTAAAAATCCTAGAAGACGAAATCTCTGTCTAATCTGTCGTTACTGTCAGAAGGTTTACAATCACTGGTCTAAAACTGACAAAAGGAATATGTGGTCTTAACAGAACAAATCCTGGCTGTCTTTCCTGGGCACTCATCTGAAGAAGACAGACTCAGTTTTAAGGACAGACTCGTGATCTGATAGTTCCTTGCTGTGGCTGGTAGATACTCAGAGCTACTTCCCTGCTAGCTCTCTCTCAATGCCATAGTCTTCCCAGGCCACGCTTGCAGTTGATAGGTTGGGATTTCCTTTCTTCCCTCTAACTCCCTGTGAGGGACACACCTGGCTGTCAGCGTCCATCGCTGAGCCCACCTTGTACATCCGTCTAGCTCCTTCTGTCCAACTCGGGAGTTCTGCTACATCATCTTGACACGTAATTATCTCTCCTCTTCTTAATCATCTGTGCTACTGTCTAATGTAGGCACCAGCTGCAGCCAGGAGGACCTGGGGGAGGGTGTGTGTGCAGAGAGAGGCTCCTCTGTCTTTCTCCCACTGTGTTCCCCCCCAGTCATCACAGAGGTTGCTAACAAGGTTTTCATAACTCGGGATTCAGAAGCAGGCTTGGTACTTCCTCCTTTCTACTGAGCTGCATTCCTCACAGAGGAATCCTTGCAGCAGAGATGGTCCAACAGAGCAGAAAGAAAGAGAGAGCAGTGCTGCTTCTTCTGCCTCCTTTAGGGAAGAGCCACTCCCAAAATGCTGGGAAAGTAGATGTGCACTGGGAGCCCATGAGGGCTTTTCAACGCAAGAATAAACCCTGCAATTAAGAGGCTGCAACAAAACTGTGCTTAGAAGCTCTGGGAAATACTGACTGAGAGGGTGTATGCATCCAGCATGAGCATGAAAGAAATACCTACACTGAATTTCTTGCCAGGCTTTCCTAATCCCTATCTCAGCTAGGAACAATCAAAGCTCTCAGGAAGGGTAGTCCAGGAATCAGGGCAGGTCGCTGGCAGTGCAAAACCTCCCCTTGGACTCTTCTAGCCTTAGGACCCAGCCCTGCAAGGTGATTTTATCTGCCAGACCAGTGCGAGCCCAGATAACTCTTGGCTATGGGTATTCACCAGCTGGCAGGAGGTGCCACGGAAGGTTTTTCTGGGACAGGAGCGTGGTGTCTCCCTGCAGTGGATATCTGGGATGGTAGGATTAAGGCTGTTCTCCAAGGCAGTTGCAGTTGTGCCATGTAACTGCCACCTAAAACTCTGAGGGCTAAAAACAAGCAACTTCTTCAGGACTGTCTGGTACCTTTTGCATTCCTGGTGGTGTATGTGGGCTCTTGGCCAACAGCAGGGATGTTCAAAGTGTTGCTTGCCATTCATAAATAAAATCTGGGATGAATTAAGGATGGACACAGAGAGTTGTTCTTAATACATCATTGTGAAGTATCACAATCTTAGATGGCTGCTTGGTTGTTTCTGTGTTAAATTATGCTGCTCAAAAAAAGCTCAGGTTCTGAGGCTAGAAGTGACTGGGTGGCTGCATCTAAAGTGGGATGATCTTTTCAAGTATTTGAAAGAATAGCTGCTTAAGCCAGACCGAACCATGTAATTTCAAAATGAGTCATGGAGGCATCATGTTGAGAGCTGTCGACCACCATGCTGGACTGAATGAGGACAGGGGTTCAAAAAACCCCCAAATAATTTCCAAGAACATTAGAGAAACCATCATAACCATTAGAGAAACTTGTCACTTGGTTTGAAATGTCACTATTTCCAGTATATGTTATGATGGCAAATGCTGGAGAAGTTTGCGATGTTTGCAGTCTCTTATTCCTGACATTTTTTGACTTTGAGGCATTGGCTCAGCCCTTCCATTGCTACACTTTTCTCTTAGCTAGGCCCTACTGCCATCTAGCTGGGAAATGGATCTTCCTCTGGGGGTCTGATCCAATTTCCACTGACATCAGTTAGGAGCTGGGTTGGGTCCTTGCCTCTAGTTTTATTTTTCTATTAGGGAGAAAGGGATCATAATGACTGCCCTTTTTTTTTTTTTTCTTGGGATTATTGTGTTTATTTGAATGCCAAACTTTCTGTTGTGTACCTTGCCAGAACCAATACTGAGAAAATTACTACCAACCCCCAAAAAAGCAGCATCTCTCTCAGGAGAGCTTTCTCTTCTCACTATATATCACAGAGACACCTCATATTCTCTTGCACCACACAGCCTTGGAGTTACAGTACACACAGTACGCTGAGTCACCTATACTGCTATAGGTATACCTATATGCAACAGGCAACAGTGGAATACAACATACTGAAGGCAGGACTGTACCAAACAAACTGGTCAGGCACTACTCTTAAAATAAAACTGCACCTCCTGGCTCTCAGTTTTTGAATGCATCACATTTAAAAAGCGAGATTTAAGGAAAAAAGTTTTGAAAGCCACTGTAAGAGCACCAAGACCTTACCTACCCCTCCTGACTCATTCTGTCTAGACCTGAGACTCCAGATTTTGGCTCATTTCAAGATTCACTTTGCCCCGAATCCTTCCCATCAGGCAGGAAGGAAAAGGTGATAGCTTAATCCTAATCACTTTGAACCCAAGCTAAAGGCTTAGAAAACAACCGTAGGGCTACAGTACTCAGGAGACCTCCTTTTCTGCTTTCAGACTGTTATAAGTGTGGCATTTCTGCTGTAGAATGCTACTCATTGAAAAGTAGGCACTTATGATCACCAACTAATGTAGCTCACAGCACATCACAGAGCAGGAACTTGTTTGCAAGGGGAATGAAAGGTAAGTCCCACATTGCTGGTGCTTCTCTGAGATGCCACTTTTTTTTAAAATGAGGGAGTTGGGAAAACCATGTTTACCCGCAGTTCAAAGTCTAGGCACCTGCTGGCACCTGGGGAGTTTAGTTCCAGCCATTTCCAGCAGTGAATGAACTTGGGATCAGCTCCAGCAATGGAGACGGCTCTCTGCCTGCTGAGCAGATGTCTGGAGATGCAGCCTGTCATGAAAGGGCCTCGGAAGAAGAGCATTCCAAGCCAGCAGGGCAGTGGCGGGGAACTGGTCTCTCTTGCTAAAACTGATCTAGCCCCTGGAGCAGCTGCAAACCTTGGCCTGAAATTGGAGCCTGTACATGGGGACAAAGAATATAAAAGGGAGGATGAGCTTCTCCCCTCCCCCTACCTTCATCACGTTTCCTCTTCTCGCCATTCGACCGAGGAATCCCCAGGATCCCGTTAATGGAGTAAGAGCCCACTGGATCATTGGAGGCACTGGAGACGGGAGGGGATGCTGTGCTGGGCACTGGACAAAAGCAAAAGGGAAAAAGGGCCATGAGGAGAGCAGCATGGCACTCAGGGTGCCCCCAGCTGAAAGCTACGTATGCCACTTTTCTCATAGGAAAGCCTGGGCACTAAGCAGACTCCCAGTCCCTCACACTGAAGGACTCCTATTTGCTCTACTGCTAAAATTGTTGCATCCCAACTTTGCCAGCCTACTCCTATCGTAGCTCCATAGCCTTCCAGTACAGGGCCATCGATAACAAGCAAGGGTATTCTGTCAGTAAGCTAAGCCTTATTGTTATATCCTAGCTCCGAGCAGGCTTCCTAATGCATGCCATGGTAACTGAGTGCAGCCCTGCGTAGGCCATGTTCTCTAGTGACTTCCCAGTCCATCCATATTTTGCCAGATTATTTCCTGTCAGCATTTTTTGACCAGGGGTGCACATGTTCTGTCTTACCCAGACCAGCCTCTTACATGTGCACTCAAAACACTCATTGAAAAACTGCATTCTCAGCATAGGTTACAAGCACTTCAGCACTGGGCCAATACAGTCAGCTACTTAGTAGAAGAAATAGTGAGTTGGGGGTATCTTCCAACCCAGATTAATAAGAATCTAGTGTCTTCCTTTTGCCCTGACCAATGTCAACAGGCAGACACCTCCTCCATCTGTATGAGTTCCTGGTATGTCATCCAAATTAAAAATGGTCATGTCAGGGTTATCAGGGTTTTATGGTATAGAGCAAGTAGAACTATGCATCTAGCAGGCCTGCCCATTATGTCCTAGTGTGTCCCCATTATGTCCTAGTGTGTCCCAATCATGGAGAGAATATCCCAATTCTTATAGGCCACTACCTGTCATTCAACTCATGAAGCGCTGAACTGAAGCAATCATTATCTCCAATATGAGCCTTCCAGGATGGAGCAGAACCTGTCAACACCATCCAGTGCAGATCCACACTTTCCTCCAGTACATCCCAGAGCAATGAGAGACTCCAGTAGCAGCACTCACAATCACTGTCCCAATTCAGACAATGCATTCCCTAGATTTTGCGCTTCTTTTCCACGAAGGAATAATATCTGCCGACCCCATCAGTTGTGGTCAGTGATTCCCAGTTCAGTGAGAAAGTTCAGATTAAAAAAGCATCCAGAAATGCTCTTCTATACTGGCCCATTAATTCCATTGTTCTCCTGAACACAATTCATGTGCAGGATTATATCTGCCATGCTCTGTCCCATGTAGACCAGCACTTTCCAGTAAATCTTTGTATAGCAGTTGATTCTCAGTAACCAACAGTGTCTAAGATGGGGTCTTAGACCACAAATATATTTCACAGTATCCCAGAATACTGCATGGTTTTTTTCCTGTTCTTAATTGTTACTGGATAAAGCTATGCTAGCAACAGCAGACATATGCACCACAGAGCCCGCAGAGTGAAAAGTATCTCATCCCACATCTGGCATAGTACCCTTAGACACAGCAGACTAGGAGACATTTGGTCACTTTATTACAGACTCTATCTTCTGCTCACCTTGATGAACCTATCTTCCCTAGCAGAAAATATTTTTTCTTGGTGAAATATACCCATAAGATACCTGACTGCAGAGCCAGGATAATGAAGAACTCAATTGTGAAGCATCAGGAATATCTTACCCATGTCTGTGTATTACTAACTATAAGAAATGGACCAGTTCCAGCAAAGGGAGGGAGAAGGAAGTGGGAGAGAGAGGGAAAAGAGAGTCAACATAAGAAGGAGACAAAAGGTGAAGATGGTGCTTAGACATGATAGTGGTAAATACTTCTCTCTAGGGAGGTGAAGGAGAGAGCATGAACGTGAAATGGATGTTAAGATAGAATCACTTTGGGCAAGCCCCTGCCTTAGGCTGGTTTCTTTGCCACAATTCCCTTCTCTTCAGTACAGAACAGAAACAAAGAACAGAAACCACTGAGGTTTCTTTTCCTCCACTCCCTCCTCCCTTTTGCTCTGTTTGGCATCTACTTCTCAGACTTTGTTCCTTCAACTAGGCTTCCTTTTCATTAATTTACACTTCTTGTGTCACCACCCCTCATGCCAGTCTTCTTACCAATAGTATGTCCTGGTGCAGTCACACCTGTCCCGCTCCCATCTGGTGTTGGGTGAAAAGGTTGCTGAACTTTGGTTCTGATGATCCTGGAAGAGAGCAAAACATGTTCAGAACTTAGTGCAACTTCTCTGTGCATTTACATACCCACAATCCTAGCTATCAGATCTGGCAGGACGGATCTGAACTCTGGATGCAGCAGAGTGGCTTCATTTGCCTTCTTGTGGTCCTAATTCTGCTGCATTAATGGTCTGGTTCCCAGAAAACTGTCCTTGCTCTGCTCTGACATCTTCTCCCCAAATGTGGGTATTCACTGTGTAACTGTGGTGCTCAATGAACAAGCTAGGATCTCCTGTCTGTTAGCAACTGCATTAGCATTTATGATCTGCTCTGCCAGCACCATCACGAGGCAGTCTTTGCAGCTAACAGAGCCTTTGCTGGATGTACAAATGGTGTAGATTTAATTTTGTTGTGTACCTAAAAAATAACTTTCTGGCATAGAACTTAATGCTTTGAATTGATGGAAGCTTTCCCAGAGCTCTTGCTCTTCATAAATGAAAAGATGGGAGCAGAAATCCAGCTGAGGTCAGTGGTGATAGAAAATCACTATCACCTAGCAGTACTTAACTGGCAAGGTCCCTTGCCAGTACTGGCAAATACCGCGTGTCTGTGACTTGGGTACAACTGTCTCACCAAAGAAATCAGAGGAACTGTGGGAATGCAAATTCCTTTCTGAGGTTAAAACAAGCCTCTCTAATTAGGAAGAAGGCTGCAGATGCTCTTCAGCCTGAGTTTCTAGAACTCTCAGCCCTGCATTATATTAGCTTCAACTTCTCCCCAAAATTCTCTCCAGAAAGTGAAAGCAAATAACACATTTTCCCTGCCCACACAAGAGCGTCCCTTAAAGATTTGTTCAAAAAAAAAAAAAAAGCTGGCAAAACTTCAAAGAGCAAATGTGTGGCCAGTGGGTGGTATGGCATGGATAGAGGTAGGCAGAGATACCAAGAGGACATTTTTGAAAAAGCACAACTCCTGAGAGTGAAAGCTTCTTTGGGGAAAGAAAGGTGTTT
This sequence comes from Ramphastos sulfuratus, assembly GCA_013399055.1. Lineage (NCBI taxonomy): Eukaryota > Metazoa > Chordata > Aves > Piciformes > Ramphastidae > Ramphastos > Ramphastos sulfuratus. The sequence goes on from WBNM01002626.1 coordinate 343,003, forward strand.
CAGACCATATTGCTTTAGCACGTTAGGAAACTTCTATACACACATTATGAAGCCTGGACCGCAGCCGGAGTAGCAGAGAGGCTGACTGGGATGTAGCTGGAGACAGGGACTGTCAAGGTTCTCTCTGGGGATAGAGATCCAGATCCTCACCCCATATAGGTCAGTGGTACTGGGGCCCCAAATCTGTATCTCCTGAGGACCTGTTCCAGTGTCCGAGGACTTCAGGGCCAGATTCTGAGGTCATGCTAATTTGCAGTAGTTAAAGAACTGATCTGAGAAGTCTGTGGTAGGGCAAATAATATAACTTTTTTCCCCTTTCTTTCTTTTTTTTCTTTTCTCTTCTCTCACATTCCCCCTAAAACCCCCTGAAGTGCCACTCTGCTTGTGTGAGTTTATTGATTTCCCCCAACCTAGAGAAACAGAAAGAGGGGATGGGGTGCAGGCAAAGGGATGGAAATAGAAAGCTATAAATTATTTGTGACAGGAAAGCAATAGTGCCAGAGTGCTGAGCACAAGTCCCGTGTCACTATTAGATTCCTTTTAGCCTGATGACACTGTAAAAGAGGTTAAGTGTCTGATGGAATCGTACACCTTGGGGGCAGGGGCAGTCCAGGAGCAGAACAAGCCACAGAGAGCAGGTATATCAATTCTCCAGGCCAATAATATTCCCCTCATTGATCGCAACACGAAGTTCAAAAATCTCATTATAGCCAGGCAGACCTGGAACTTTTTAAAAATCAATAGAATGATATAATGTATGTATACTTTGTATAAATGTATCTATCCATCCATTCATCTGTCTATCCAAAATCAGCCTGAAGGTGTCTAAGTTAACTTACACATTATACTGTGTTATATTCTATTGTAGTGTAGCTTAGTGAACGGATTAGATTTCCCCTGCAGCCTTAGATGACATATTATGAAATACCCTGTTAGCATTAAGATGACATCAGACAGTTCCATTCATACTGAGATATGACATCAGATTTGACATTCATACTGGGAGGTGGCATCAGGCAGCTCAGTTTCTACTGAGTGGAACCATAAGATGATCTTAATTACATTGGTATGGCTGATCAGGCTGTGCTGAATCATGCTGCATGAAAATTGCAAAGTTTCAAAAACCCATTTAGAGTAAAATCGGCCTGAAAATGATGGCAGTATAAAATGTCTGTCCATAACACTTCAAAAACTCAGGCAGGGGATGAAGAGGAAGGTTCAATTTCCTTCACCATTCAGTTCATGGTCTCTGGACTGAGAATGCCAGTTAGTGCCAGTCGTGACTATGTTTCCTGAGATGTGTCCATTAGGAACTGGAATGAGACTCGCCAGCTCATTTCAGCAAGTAGCTGTCAGCTGATAATGATTTTCGGTCACTACAAACCAGGGACAGATTTCGTCTCGTAACCCTGAGGTGAAAGGCTCTGTTCAAAAACATTCTCCTCTTAAGAATGAAACTGGTTTTATGACAAGAGAAAATTCCTGAAAACAGCAAGTAAAGCGGAGCAGTTTCAGTTGTGCAACCTCCCAATGCTTGGGTCAAATAATTCTCAGCATCTATTGCATAGCAAATCTAGAAGTTATTTTCAATGGCTAAAAGAAGTGATAAGTCATGAAGAGGCTTTCCTCAGCAGTGCTCTTTTGCCCTACAGTCACAACTGAATTCTAGTGTTGTAAGGGAAGGGAGAAACTTCAGGACCCTAACACTCAGTACAGAATACGGCAGTGCATCCCCCTGGGTCGATTCCTTTAGGGACGGTGATAAACAACAGGATAGCTGGGCATCACTGCTGCTGCTGTCAAAGGCTTTGAGTGAGTCTGTCCTACATGAGACCACTTAATGAAACAGCAGATGAAAGATGAACAGAGCTGACCTGGTCCTGTAGCAACAGATGCAGAACGATAATACTGTCTTTAAACTTTGAGACTGATAAAAGCTTCTCACTCTTACCAGAGACTAAAATACGCACTAAGCCAGCTCTGCTACCTCAAACCTAGGATTTCTGGATTACTGCCTTGTGAGAGAGAACAAGGACTTGATCACCTCTTGCTGCCTTTGATGGCTTGTTCTTGCCTCTAGACACTGGAGAAAAACAAGCCTTTTTGCAGAACAATTCCTGAGCCCTTCTCAAATGCAGAAGGGACACAGATCCTGGCACACCAGTCAAGCAGTGCTGATTTATTGAAATGAATGCTGGTATTTTCAAATATCTTTCTTTCCTCCAAAAGAAATTGTCACTTTGGACTAAACTCATCCCTGCTCTAATTTCATCACAGTCACTGATTCCAGTAACAGCATTTGTGTTTAATTAGGGGCATAAACTGGTACTTACTCTAAATTCCCAATTTTCCAGTGTGAGGGGTTTTTGTACAAGTTGTCTAATTTGAGTTCTGAAGAATATGCAGATTTAATACATAACCTTCTGAAGTTTCAGCAACAGGACATTTATAGATCTTTGATTCCAGTAAAGCAAATGAACCTCATTTCACAATCTGAATTTAATATGTGATATTATCTTAAGTGATGGGATATAGTGTCATTGCAGTACATAGTATCACACTGTGAATTATACATCCATTCCTGGAATTCATGAGTTGCCATAGTTGGCTTGTAGTAACTCTTTCTAGAATTAATACTGCATGCAGCTCCAGCTGAAACCAACTGCCTGTTTCCAAATGCCTTTGATTTTCTTAAACGTTCAGCATTAGATCATGAATTCCCAGTGTTTGAGTTCTGGTTTATTTTCAGCAGTTTTAATGCAATTCCATTTGGTCATTCTGAATACAGATGGACAGACAAAAATCATCTCTCCTAGTTTACAGTTGTAACAAGCTCTAATCAGATTTGGCTAAGATCGTAGAAAGAAATATTAGGAGTTAAAATTAGCTGAGCCATAGTTCTTTTTGAGAAGCAGAAGTTACTTTCACTCCTTGTAAATAAACAAGTAAAAAAATCACTCACAAACTTGTCCAGAAATTATTTGCTAAAACAGTGACAGATCACAGGAAACATCCCTCAATCCTCTGACATTTCTATTCAAACTCTCTTATAGCTTAACATGTTCTGTGGTTTCTCCTCTCTTACTGTGGCTGGCAAAGTCTTTAGACAGTATCCCAAATTAAAGAAATCATACTGGAGCTGATCAGAGGGAGATGAGGAAGGTCTGAATCGTCTGGAGTCCCAGTCTAGCAATTCTTTTAATCCTGAAGAACAGAGTGAAGCTGCACTAAGGGGAAAGGCGATGTGTCCTGCTGCCCCAAAGACACCCTGGCAGATTTCAGAAAGCTCTGATATCTTCACTTTGATAATATTCCTTTGTCATGGATTATTTTCCAGAGTGGAAGGATACACTCAGCAGAGCACCAAAGTCCTTGTAATTGTTTTGGAGCATTCGTATTTTAAATGCTTCATATTAGAAGCACATTACAAGACCCCAGGGTGTGCATTACTGGGCAATTAAAGCGGTTCTTGGAAGGCTAACATTGTGAAACTTCAGCCTTTTCTCTGCAGTGTGTCCAAGGGAGGCTGTGATGGCCAAGGAACACACACCCTGCTGTGCCGCGCTTCTTAATTAGTGCTGGGCTGCAGTGCTGAGCCACAGGCTGTGCCGGCGGTACGGACAAGCCAGCCTGCAGGGGACTTGGTGCAGAGCTGAGCGAGACAGTGATGCCTTCTCTGCATCAGATTGCTTCCCACAAACGGGCTCGTGACCATCCCAGCAACACTGGTATCAAAGAATGCCAGAGGAAAAGAGGAAGAACGTGGAGTGGGCAGAGGTTCCTTAGCAATAGCCCCCATGGAGCCAACAATATTCCTACCTGCAGATTGATGCTGCACAGGCATAGTGAGCTCTGAACATGGCTTTGGTTCGCATAGGAGAAAATCTTGTATTTCTGTGCATGGGTCAAGTTACAGTTCAATTCACAGGGAAGCAAAAGCAAAACTGAAAAAAACAAGTCTCGTTTGCACAAAGTTCAAAATGGAAAACCAGTTTCATAGCATGGTGAGGAAGAATAACCAAGGGACTTGGGAGGTGAAGGTGAGGAAATAGAAACTCTGATACTTAGAGCCTAATCTGACTTAGGGAAAGGGCTTCAGTTCCTTACTCTGTCATGGACCTCTCATCAAGACTTTGGACAAATGGCACTTCTCTCTGTGCTCTGTTTCCTGCCTGAAGTGTGAAGATAGGAGCATTGCCGTGCCACCTGGGGCACAGTGAGGACAGCTGAAAGGAGGAGTGAAGCGCTCAGACTCTCTAATAACAGGGGCCAAGTAAGTGCTTCAGCGAGCTGTAGCACAGTATTGGCTTCGTTCCCCTGCTTGAAGCAGAAGTGACATGTACCCTGCTGACAGTGGCTGTATGTGAAGAGAAGGAAGGTGGGGAAAGGCAACAGGAGATATATTTCAGCAGTACTGGCTTTGGTGAACGGGTCTGAATTTGAAGGAGATTCAGTTGGGAAAATCAGAGCTGCAGTTGCCCCCCCCCAAAAAAAAAAAAAAAAAAAAGCCACAGGATAATTTCCATTAGGATGAGGGAGGAGGCAGTAGATTCTCTTACTGCTCTCAATCTACTTTGACACTTACAACCCCCAGAACAACAGCTGACATTGGCAGGAGCAGCACACTCAGCTTCCTTGCTAGCTGGCCTGAGGCTATGGCACTCACTGCCAAGACAGCAGAATGCCTTCAAACTCTGCCATATTCAGGGGCCACAAGCAATATTCACACATTCAAGCCCTCTCCTGCCACGAAAATTGCATTTCCTTCTCCTTAACTTTCGGAAAGGGAGAGAGAAGGATGACCATAACGCAAATATGACAGATTAATTAGACTGATTAGATCAATTGCTACTTGTACAAGGTGAATGAAGAGTGATAGATTAGCTATTTTCTAGAAACTTCCAAATAGATGAGAGGTCAAAATGGAGAACTCTCATGTATCTCAAAACACAATCCAAACCCTCCCTGAGAAGATTTGACTCCTTATCTGCTGTTAATCTGTGTAGGTCCATTGACTTCATTGAAGCTACACTGACATTATGCCTGAAGACGTAGGGAGAAAAGTTCACTTTGTTCCAGGTTAGCCTGCTCACACAAGAGAAAGTCCAATCCCGCTCTATTCTCTCACTGCATTTCTTGGCTGCACTCTGAGGAGAAGCAAAATTCACAGCAGCAGTTTTACTATCTGAAGGGCTTAGAGAGGAGCTAGGATTTTTTTGTTGTTTTAAATCAGTGACCCATGATGACACCATATGGTTTTATTTCATTTAATTTGAGCAGAGCATTAGCGTTCAGCTTCTAGCAGATCTGTACCCATTCCAGTTCTGCTGTGCTACACGTTACAAGTCCAGGCATAAGGAAGAAGAGTGGAAGGAAAAAAAGATGAGGCTGCCTTTTGGAGAGGGGGAGATTTGCCATGCAGGGGACTGGCCTGGCAGCTCATTCTGCTGAGCAGTTACACACAACTTCATGCCACTGGTACTGATGGGGTTGACAGTGGTCAGCCCCATGCATATAGTTTGCGTAGTCTGGCCTTCCAGAACAAATTGCTGCATCAGGCTTTAAGATACATTTTCCCATTAATGCAAGTGGATTTGTGTTAGGGTGCAAAATCCACCTGGAAAACAGAAGATGTGCTTCAAGAGTTGCTGTGTTGTGCAAAGTCAGGACCTGGGCCTGCTGGCTTACAGCTGGCTTAACTGTATCTACATGATAGTAATGTACATCCACAGTCAAGCAGTCAGTGCAGCATAGCAATGTCCTCAGGCAGGTGTTTCTACTTTTATTACACTCAGTTCTCATTTGGAAGGCTTTCTTCACAGTCAGGAAAGCCAGAAATTCATTAAAATCCAAACATCTAGAAGATCTCACACAGTTGACAAAATATTGGAAGCAAACGTGATCCTGGACATAGATATTTGACAGCCTAGGTTTAAGGTGAATCTGAGAAATCTTAACAGAGTTCTGCGGACAGAGAAACACAGGCCTGCAAGGAACCACCTGTATCATCAAGTCCAAACTCAGCACCCATGAAAGCATCCATCCCAGCAGCAACAGACCCATCATCCACTCTCAACAAACTCCTAATCTGCCACAAAAGACCAAAAAGTTCAAAACTGACAAGCCACAGGAAGACAGCAGCAGAGAAGCATTGATGGTAGCTAGGTCTCCTTCACTAGCACAAGATTTCTGCCACGAAAATGCTTGTAGGAATGAATCGTTTCCTAAGAGTCTATCTACACTGCAATAACTGCAGTTCAAAGCAACGTCCTCTGTTATCTACAGGCTGGCAGGCTTGGGTCCTGCTAGCAGCACTGCTGCAGCAACATGGAGCTGGAGCAGGGCACAGCTCCATGAGCTGCCAGCACACTGCTGACTGCCACACAGCACGGGCCGAAGCTGATAGAACAGCGGCTGTGCCAGCAGGTGAGTTAAGAAGACCTACAGAAACACATGGGCTTGCCAAGGTTAAATATCTTAATCTGAAGCATGGGAACTTTTAATTGAAAGCTTTGCTTTGAGCCTGTTTCCCGTTATTAAAATTCAAGAGTCTGTGCTGAATTCCTTGTGGACATTCATTTTGATTAAGTGAAGACATGTGTGTACAGGGAAAGGAGTCTTGAACTGGGAGGAATTGGATAAATGTAGATAACATTCTCAACTCTCTTGCAAGCTATGCCATATCTGGTATTTTGTGTAAAACCTCAGATCTTGCAGATAAGCAATTATTTCAGCTTTCATTTAATACCAAGGTATTTCTGGCTTTCATGGCTGCAAAGACCAGGTGAAAGTGGAACCTGGCTGCCTCCCAAGGGGCCAGAATTGGAGGCAAAGGGAAAGAAAACCAATACATTCTTATTTGCAGCCTCATGAATTTTCTGCCAGTCTTTTTGTTTTGGAGGGTATTGACTCAAGGCTTTTTAACTCCTGAGCTTGTCATCTCTGTGTATTAGCTGTGTGTTATCACTGTATTCTGTAGAGTGCTCCATGGCAGTGCGTGTTTGCATGTGCTGGGTGAGTGGATGATTCCCTGTACAGGAGTGTCATTGTGTGTGTCCTCCCCTTATGTTTGTTGGAACTAGTGAAAATTTCATGGTGGACCCCTTACTAGTAGAAGGTGCTTGCCCCGAATCAAAATCAAAATAGAGCTGAAAATATGTCAGTTTAGATCTAATGTTATTATTACCTTGAGTTTTGAATAAATAAATGAAATTGTGAGAAAAATTTAAACCTTATCAGAATGGGGGAAAAATAAAAACCATCCAACTTTAAAATTACCTTTTTAGGGTGAATGAGAGCCTATGCTTTAAAAAATACAGAGTAATATATTATCAAAACAGCAGATTCCAACTACTGATACGTAGCTGCAGAACCTTATTGAAGTTCTGACTCAAAACCACATTGAAAAGTTGAAAATTTCCACAGAGAACCAGAATCTTTCCCTTCCTGTTCTAGTCCTCACCTTTCATAGTATTATTTATTCCTTGCTTTGTCATGGCGCCCAAAGCAGTCAGGCACAGGTGAGCACTTCAGGATGCAGGCACTAGATAACTGAAGTTGGTGTCCATCTCCATAGAAGATATATTTATAGAATAAAGCCATCTTTTTGTAATTACCAGACAAATGTGTAGCCAGTCTGCTTGTCTTGTGTAAGTCACTATCAGCACAAGTGTTTACAGAATAGGAGCTGTATGTTTATGTATCTGTATTGTGTTCTCAGATGCAGGAGTATTTGCCTCTTGTATATTTTGATTTACCACACAATGTGCATACTTGTTTATGTTTGCCTATAGGCCTGCATTTGTAATTGTAGCTATGTAGAGTTAGACATATTATATATTCAGACCCTATGAAAGAATTAATAAACATTTATTCAGCCATTACAGTTTTTAACAGAGTTTAGTGGGCAACTAGGCTGTTCAGATCTGTGTCTTGTAACCAACACCAGTTAGCTAAATGGGTGTTTTTGTGCAGTACCACAGTTATGACAACTAGTAAGTCACTAACCACCTATAACTCATCTGTAACAAGGGTATAATACCCACGATGTAATATCTAACATGTCTGAATACTGATGCATAATGAATGTGGAACCTTGCTGTATTACAAGGCCCACACCTATGTGTACATTTGCATAGTGTGCAAGTTTGTGAGTGCAGATCTGCTCTGTTTCTAAACTGCACATCTGGTATCCACCCAATTAACTGCAGAGCTATGGCTTGCTGTGAGCCTTCAGCTACCTATTAATTCTAACCTTTTCTGTGAAATTATGATGGCTGATAGAGTACACTGGACTTTTGTGTCCCTTTTCCTGGCCCCTGTATGAACACAGTCTCTGTCCATAGGTGTTTGTAGTCTTTGAGTTTTACCTACTATGGCTGTGCAAGATAACTAATTTAAATTAACTGAATGTGTGAAATTGAAGTAGTCTAGTTAAACTACATTACACCTCTGACTCCCTTGTTTAGAATTATAGCACCTTTAATTTAGTTTAGTTTAATTCACTTCGGAAATGGAGTAAACTAAATTCAATTTAGGACACTCAGATTTTGAATGAGCATCTGAACAGTATTTTAATGCTTTTAACAATGCACATGAAAGTTAATTCAGATTTATTTTATCACTTTCCCCTGTGTAAACAAGCCTGTTGCCTAACCCCTGCCAATGAAACCGTCTCAGCTGAGACTCCTTCAGCAACTCCAAATTGACAAACAGCCTCCCAAGAGCAGCAGTTTACATGATCCTCCCACATGCACAAGTGTTTCCTCATCCCTACATGCCCATGCTGGCAACTTTTCTTCCTGTGAGCTTTAGTAATCTGCAAGACTGATTTGTCCAGATCTTGACACACGGAGGCAGGCATTGACAGGGGTAAACATGGAAGCACAATGTTTGTTTAATGCTATCTGAAGACCTGGGTTAGAAATATTTAATTATTCAAATTTTACACTTTAAGCTTCTGCAGTAGAATACTCTGTTGCAAATTACAAGATATTCTTCCTGAAAATCACTATGTTCTAGAGATCTTTAGTGATTTTTATCTAGTTCCATTATTCCAAAATGGTCCCCTTAAGTACCTGTTCACCTAATGGATCAGAATACCTCCAGCTGTAAATTAGCATCTATTTAATTTTTTGATCTAACTTTAACAGAACAAGACCAGATGCTATCAGGATTCATAGGTAGAGGAGTACAGAGGAACAGAGGTGGTGGTATTTGCAAAACTATACTACCTTTACATTTTTTTCTTCAATATATTGTAGTGTAAGATGGCAGAAGGTAGCATAAGAGGGCCCAAAGATTCTCTCTTGCCATATTTAAAGGTTAGGTGCAAAACCAATCATGAACAAAACAATCCTAGAATTTGCACAGAAATGTGTTTTAAATGCAAAAATATTAATCTTTTATAAACATCACCATGGAAATTTAAAATTTTTCATTACCTTGCTTAATTTTTAAATGACACTGTATATTTGGTCAAAAGACTTCCTAGGAAGAAAATGTTGTCAGACATTTCATCACAATGTAAAAACACCCTTGAAAATGTGCATTTTGGAACATCTCAACTCAGAGAAAGTACCTGCCCTAAGTCTTTCCTAAGATGTTAAATAAACAAACTAACAAAGAAATTTGGGCTGCCCAGTGAGGTGGTGGAGTTGCCATCCCTGGAGGTGTTCGAGAAAAGACTGGATGGGGCACTTAGTGCCATGGTCTGGTTGATTGGCTAGGGCTGGGTGATAGGTTGGACTGGATGATCTTGGAGGTCTCTTCCAACCTGGTTGATTCTGTGATTCTACAAAAAGGCAAATAATGCCTCCTCAAGTATCCCAAGCCATAAAGTACTATCTGATTGAATGGTAAGGCTATAATATGTGGTTGATTTTTTGAAGTTAGTACTAATGAATAAATGTTATCTGATGACTACTACAGTCTCAGATCTTGGGTAGAAAAATGGCATAATTTCACCAAAACAGTTATGAGTGTAATACAATAAGGAGATGGTCCTGTATATGAATATGCTTGTGCAGAGTGCTTCTGAGTGTGTGTGGGCATCCGTTTATGTGCAGCTAGCTAAAAAGGTATCACTGTGAGTAAAATCTACATTGCAGCAACACCTCAGTTTGCGTAACTTTTTTGTGTGGATATACAGCAGTACAAGACTACACAGATCTATCAGTGTGTGCTGGTGTAGTAGCATGATCATTGCATGTGTTGCAGTCTGCAGGTATGTTCTGGCTTCTGGGTGTAATCTGGCAGTGGTGCTTTCTGAATAGCAATGAGCTCAGTGAAACCATGTATGTATTTGTATCCGTGTGTGCACCTATCTGCATATGGATGGGCATGGTGTCTGTGGAAGCATTTCTCCTTGTATGGTTTGTTCATCTCTCCTGTGAGATGGATGCCTTCTCACAGTCTGATCTTTGTCACTGTGTGTGCTATCACTACCCTGTAAAACTGCATCTTTCAGCTCTGAAAACACAAATTGGGCAAAGGAGGCCTGGATCTTGATCCACCCACTCTGCTGATAGGCTCTGCATCTGATCAGACTCTTTTTTTCCCTTTTTTTTTTTTTTTGTTTCTTTAGAGCTTTTTTTCGTTTGGTTGGTTGGTTGGTTTGTTTGGTTGTTGGTTTGGTTTTGTTTTGGTTTGGTTTTTTTTCCCTGAAAAGACTGTGGACATAGGCTGTCTGTCACTACATGGGCATATGTAATGCTGTACATGATGGACTCTGTCTTGCTCAGTCAAGATCCCGAGTCCTAACAGTATCTTCTGATGCTGTGACACTGCCTTACAGTGACATTTGCCTATGCACCTGCCTGTCTTCATGGATTGGTGTTTAGGTGCCCATCTGTGTACTTTGTGGCTTTCTATTTGTAGTTTTGTTGAAGAGTTTATCTCCCCTATGCACATACAGAGCAGAGGGAGGAGGAAAGGAAGGAGTTATTAAATGCCAAGTAGATAAGCAATAAATCCCATTGATTTTACAAATTCCAACTTGTCTTCAATCTCTTTCCATTCTTTATCCTGGGGGCACTGCAACAAAACCATATTTTAAATACCTTTTCTTTCCCTTCCCCCTCCTCCCACTCCCCAAAAAAGTGTCAATATTTTATTTGGATTTTTAACTTCGCTCCATAACAGTTGTTTGACCTCCTGACTCATGTGAGTCACATAAATTCTGGGACTTTATTCAGGAGCTGTGTTCCTGCTATTGAATAAGCAATTTGGGAGAGTGAATTAATGACTTGTGCTGTTGCAGGAAAGTCCCTGAAGAAATATTAAAATTGCTTGCAGACTGAATCAATACTCACTGAACACCCAGCATGAGGACCTGGGCTTTTTAATGGCTACAAAGAACGGCACTTGGTAGAGGAAGGGGAATTCCTGTACACAAAATGCGCACAGGCACACACAGCTGACAGCAGTGTTCCCCCAGCCTTGCTGGCTTTCCCAATAATGGCACATTCTTGTGTGTGCAACCTGGTATGAGTTGATGCCTGCTGTGCCAAGGAAAGGACTTAGAGACCAGTTCCCCTGTCTCACTCCCAAGAAGATCATGCAGGATTTGCAAAAGCCAGCCATTCAGGCTGTGTGTCAAGCGCTTGGGTTAGCATGCTCTGGCACAGTCTGCAAGGCACAAGGAAAGTCCATTATTTGTGGCATTATGAGCATGTTTTATGTGGGCACTTTGCTTTTCTTCTCTCTGAAGGGGAAGGAGACTAGTGCCGTGATAGATTCGGATGTGCTGCTGTCGTTTGGGAAAAGGCTGTTTTACAGAAGCATGTCTGTGAGATGATTTTGTGGTTTTGTGGAACAGCATTTACATCTGCCCATAGTGCGGATGTGTTGTGCTTCTGATATTCAGCAGGTTTTCCTTTCTTGTGTTGGCTTGTATTATGGTGAATCTTGAAAGGCATGCACTCCTACTTGTCTTAATATTTTTGGTCATTAAGCAATGATGCTACTTCAATGGACTAGTCAATTTCAATGGTTGTGCGTACAACCCTGTATGGCCCTGACTGCCCTGTGGGTTTGCCAGCCTCACTAGGACACGAATTGCTCAGAGTACTGCTTGCTGAGGCTTTTACTATTTGTTACTCACTAGGCTGACAACAGACAGATTTTGCCCATGCACTCAGTTTTCCTTCAAGCCCCTTCTGGCAAGGGTGGGTTTTGTCACCAGAGTTTTCAAGTCTCCTTTGAGAATGCAGCCCCGTGTTTTGCCATTGTGGTGGTGAATGGCTGTTTTGTATTCGCTTGTTGGGCAGCTGTTATTGTGTATTAACACCAGGGTGGGTGCGCTTTGTATGACCGCATGTCTGTCTCATTGATTCCATCAGTATTATTTTGTAATCGTGTGTCTCTGTGATTGAGTTAGTGTGCATTTCAGGGCTCCTGTGTATTGAATAATGATGTCAGGGATTGGGTTGTTTGACTGGGTAATGGCCTCTTTTCAGTGTTGTAAGTGAATGTGTCCTTCTCTTGTTTCCCTGTCTCGGCTGGGGCAGGATCGTTTACACTAGGTGATTCCTTAAGATGCTCACATGCGCTAAAAGAATATCCCTTCAGCTCCCAAGCAATCCTTGCCAGCAGGGTGTGCCGAGGTTGCACTGCTCACCTGTGTGGCTGGCTCTCAGCTGGATGCTTCAAGGTCTGTGACCACTTGTGAACAACTCTGTGTGTGTGTGTTTCAGCATATTTCTAGGGCTATGTTAATATGCTTACCTGTGTATTCACCTTCTGGTGCACATAAGGGTTTTGGTAAGACTTTTCAGTTACGGTTTTGGACATATCATAAATGTCTTCATAAATATATGCAAGACTATATTGTGCAGTTTCAAACAGGTTTGACTGAGTCTGTGAAGGCAGCTATAAATGCCTACATACATCTACACGTGCCTTTGCAAGGGTCTTCTGGTGTGACTTTCTATATTAATTCATAGAAGGGCATCCATGTCAGATAGCAGATGCCTCTGATCTGTGCTTGACTGCCTGGCAACATTCTCATGTCTGACCTGGCCTGGGTGTCTCATGTATGTCAGAAAGAATGGGATTCTATGTCAGCACCATTTAGCAGTAAATATATGTTTTGAGAAATTTTTAAAGTACAATGAATTCTTGGGTTTGTGCAACATCTTCCAACTTATGTGGATATTGTGTGCTAATGCCCTAAGAAAGTATAGCCACATTTAGTCCCTTGGAAATGAATGAGAGAGTTCAGTTATTTTTCAGCTGATGATTATGTGTTGTTGCTGTGTGGATTTATTTGCTCTGTACAGGCAACATGCCTGGCATTGGGGCTGTTCTGTGCATCCTTAGCCATCAGGATTTGCCCCAGCAGCAGACACATCCAAAGTCTACAAAAAAGGCTGTGAAAGATCTAGAAAACTTGCAGGGAGAGCTCTCAGCTGTTCCCTCTTGCCAAAATACCCCATTAGGGAAAGATCCGTGACCCCTCCCAGTCTGGCCATCTATGTGTCTGGGATTTAGCAAGCCAGTAAGTTTAGCTTATATTTTTCAGTGAAGTTGCAAGCAGGTAACTCCTTACTCCTTCTTGCGTTAGCTCAAGCCTTGTTGCTTCCCCTATCTCCTGGTTTGTGCTCTCCCACTCTTTCCCCCCCTTTCTTCTCTATATTCCTGCCTGCATTTGACCTTGAACAGACCATATCATCCTTAGCCCACCCACTGCTTTACCAGCTCCCACCCCTCACACTGGGGTGGTAGCATCAGGGTAATAGGGGGAGGGAAAAAATGAGGGAGAGCGGGGGGAGAGAGAGAGAGAGAGACCTGTTTGAAAATAATTGGAGGCTGTTAAACAGAGGAGCCCAGCATATCACTCTAGTAATGGAAATAAATTCCATTGTATTTGCATTTTAATTTTCCACATAAACAAAGGCCTGGAGTGTGCTGGCTTCGCCAGAATCACCGGCCAGAATTTAATTAGAAATGAAAAGTTTATAGGGTCCTCTTTAATGCGATTAATGCACAGTTAACATTTATCACATACATATGCTGGAATCGCCTTTTTTAAGCAACCACCGGCCATGAAATGAATTTCTTTTCAACTTTTTTAACGTGCATGAGGAAGGCTGTCTCTGGTGAGGCGGTCCAGTGAGCACACTCCTGACAGCTTGGTAAACTGCAGCCCACAGAGGCTTAGTAGCCCCCATCCTCTCTGAGGAAAGTTCAAGGTGGCTTAGAGGGAAGCATGGTCTAGTGGTTAAAGCCTGAGGTTGGGAGTCGGGGGATCTGGGTTGTATTCCCAACTCTGCCACATGCTCACTGCATGACTGACTTGCTCTGAGCATCTGTTTCTCTGGGTGTTAAAAATAAAAGAGAAATCAGCTGGAAGAAGATATCTCAGCCCCAGACCCCTCTGTGTCTCAGGCTCTCCAGAAAATTGCCCAGCCCTGTTCTATGAGATCTAGATTGTAGCCTGCACTGTGGTGACCTCTCAGCTTGTCTTCCCATGCCCAAGTATCCCTACACTAGCCACAGGAACAGGGGAGCACCCACAATGCTTGGCTGATAGGAGAGGCTGGGCCTCCTGGAGGGACTTCTTTTGCACTGCCCCAGCTGCCTGTGCACGCCAGGCATTGCTGAGCCCTGCGCAGGGATTTGCATAGATCTCACTTTGCTTGTGCGAGAGACACATCTTCCTGCCAAAGAGCATGAGCCAGGCTTGGAACAAGCTCCACCTGTGCAGCATGGGAGCCCTGGCATCCCTGCTGTGAAGAGACCTGTATTCACTGCTGAGTTAGATCCATGTTTCTTAAGGGGATTCTCTGGTGCTGTTTTGGTCCAAAAATCTGCTAAAAATAACTTGTGAGATACCGGGACCATTTAGCCTGAACCTCAGATCCTAACACAAACCTAATCAGGAGCAGCTACCAGCTCTCCTTGTCGGAGGAGTAATATACCTCCCTCACCCTGAGAGGCCCTGAGAGGTTGCCCTGTAAGAGCTTATAAAAATCTTTGCACTTGTCTGCAGGAGGACACCAGGAAAAGCGAGTCTAAATCCAGACAAATTATCAATATCCTTCCCTTGCAAAGCACAACACCAAGATAAAAGGTCAAAGGTGAACACCTTCCTTGTGACTGAGCCCCTGCCAGAGCCAGGAGGGCATCAGGCTTGTCACCTCCCTGCCTCCTCCTGGCTCCCAGAGGGGACTACATCGTCTGTAGTGTCCCCATTGTCCCTTCCTTATGCCCCCTCCCCTGCTCTAGCTGTGTGACAGATTGAGCCTACAGCACCCTCCCCACCCCCACTACTCCCACCCTTCCTTTCCAGGCTTGCAGACAAGCAGAGCAAATAAACCAGGCCCATGGACACAGAGCGTTAGCGTGTTAGGGACACAGCAGGGGAAGGAGGAACATGAAACCTCTATTGATCCCTCGAGGAATGATGTCCCTTCCTTATCTTATCAGATTCTCTTCACTCTTCAATTATAGTCTGTTGAAATTGGCCTCTTAACCCAAACAAGATAACCTGGGTAATGAGGAGAAGAGTGTGAGGGGAGGGGAGAGAAAAGAAGAGGAGGGGAGAGTCTAGTACATTAAATTATGGCTATCATTAGATATATCTCCTTTAGCGTAACCCCTTCTGCCACCACTATTCCCAGGTATCCCCTTCTTGCATCCTGCATTAGATAAACTATCACACATCCACTGTCTGACAAATATATCATGCCATATATACCCCTCATTCCCTCAGATGCATTAGGTACTCCCAGCAGGCAGTGTCCTGCTTGTACATAGCATCTCTGTGCATACACGTGCCTGCCCTGCCATACGCCTTCTGTGCTCACACATCTCAGCAGATGCCACTCTGCTGTACATGCACTTGCACATTTGTGCTACTGATGCTGCCAATCTCACCAGCTGCATTCTCTTCAGCACTTTGGTGGTATGACTGCCATAGCACCTTATTCCCAGGTCTACCCAAATGAGCTGCTGACAAAGATACGTGCACTGCTAGGATCCCCGCCACACATCTGTTCAGAGTTCATACAGACACAGTTCACAGCTGCCTTGCCATTAGGAAGCAGTCACACAGAATCCTGTGGAGAGCCCCACAAAACTAGAGAGGCTCCCCAAGATGTGTATCGCTGGGCCTTTGCTCACTCCTATGACTCACTGCAGGTAACTACGGAGTTATGACATTGTTTCCATGGATAAGACTATTAGTTTTTACACAGGCCAGTAATACCTATTGGCTATAAGTCTATACTCCCTGCTGGACATGTTACCCCAGTGATATGCCCACACTCCTCCTTGTACACATGTCATAGGGTATAGGGCATGTCTCACCCAAATATCCATTACAGAGAAGATTGTCTGGCAGCACAATAGAAACTCAGCGGGCTATCTGCACAAATGCACCCGGGTTTCCATGCTCAAATTACTTCACTGTGCATGGTATGATCCAGGACCACATTCAAACATTGCAGAAGGTGCTTTCATTTTGAAAAGGTGGTGCTCTAAGCAATACAAAGGCTTCATTTACAGGGCTGGCACCCTCCTCTTGCACTCTCCTAAAGACTGTTCCCCAGGATCACTTTATCCTGTGCCTTTCGCTGTGCAAGGGCCATTTCCTTGTATGTACATCCACCTGAAATGGGCCACACTTCCTTCCATTTCATCTCTCCCTGACCACCAATTTTGTCTGCTGGGCAACAAAAGTCATGGTGGGGGGGCACCCATAGGCATGTGTTTTTCTTTAAATATTGGCAGGCAACAAGCAATCATGTAATCCACAAAACTGGAGTCACGGTAGTCATCTTTTTACAAATTTACACGTGTTCTCCCTGCCCTCCTGCTTGTGCACCTCACAGGAATCTGCACACAGTCAGGTACACTTACTCTGTTCCTATCCTGACTGCCTCCGTATGCACAAACCCACACAAATAGACTGAAATAGTTAAAGCCACATAAGAGAGTTGGATGTCAGTACTAGGTGACCCTCTGCATCTTGTTTGGCACAGTAGCCAAGACTGCCTTCTGTAAGACCATAGCAGATCTGGTTTTGACACTGTCTGCCTTAGCCTTTCACTCCATCCTTAACTTTAGCCTTTTCCTCCCTCAAGCCCACTCAGCTGTGCTCTCCACCCACTGTGGAAGCATCACGTTGTGGCTGGCTGTCTGCTGGAGGCAGCACCACAACATTGTGTCTTTAAAATTTTTTTTAAAAAATATTAATTTTCTTTTTAGTTTGTTCCACAGGGAGAGGGGCGTGACACTGCACATTTTCCACTCTGCCTCTACTTGCCCAGTCTTGGACTATTTGAACATAGCACATCCCAGAAATACACTTCCCTTATGCACTCAGTATGCAAACATGATCTCACTTTCTTCAGAAATATTTTTTTTCTCTTCTACATCTCCTCTCTTCCAGATTTATTTTATAAATATGCATATATTTTTGTGTATATATAATTTATATATTAATCTGTAAATTTTCCAGTTAAAAAACCTGCATTTAAACAACTAAGAAAGGGTGTACATTTAGGTAAATAATAATTGCAGGCACTACTACATAGCTACATTGTGCTGTGGTCTTTCTTTTCAAAGGCAGATAAATAAAAATTTTTCGTGAAAGAATTTTTAGAGAAACATGAGAGTGTTGAAAGGCAATAGTCCTTTTTAAAGAAGTGCCCAAATGTTAGTTACCAAAGACTTTATCATAATTTTAAAGTGAGAGCTTGAAAATTGGTAGTGTGGTAAAGAGGTTGCCCTCATATTTCAAGCTCAGCCTGAAGAAAATAAAGTCTAGTTCCAGGAATCAAAGGGCTGTGATATTAAGCTTCCCTGACCAAAGAAATGGGTGCTGTTATTGTTGCCAGAACCATCCAAACTACCCTAAAACTAGAGGCGGTACAGGGCATCCTGTCTGACAGATACATGCAGGTTTCTTTCATCACTTTTGTCACCTGGCTGCAGTCTCTGCTTTTCCTTTTATAAATTAACTAATAGATATCAATCTGCCTTACAAAACATGGATACCACTTCTCTCAGCTGAAATATAGTGATGGGCAGTTTGAGCAGAGCTCATGACTATTCTTGATGCAATCTGCTCCCCAACCAGGCATAGATGTTCAGCCCTGTGCCTTGGACCCTGCAGAGAGGGGAGGGTGCTCACCTTGGAAGTAGGAGGAACTGTCCAAAATTAAGACAAAGAAATAAAAACTAAACTTGCCTACAGGAAGGGACAAATAATAGTGGAAAACTCCAGCATATGTCTCTGTGTGTGCGCGTGTGTGTATGTAAATTGGGGCAGTCACTAGAAGCCTAGGGAGCAACATAGGGGGCAGAGTCTAGAAATGCTACAGGAACTGCAGAGGTAAGAGATGACAACAGCAAGAAATGTCCTATTTCTATTTTTCACACAGGCAGAGACAAACCACCAGAATCTCCCTTCCAGATTTAATAGTGGGGTTTGGGTAAATGTTTCATACACAGTGTTTTCTGGAAAGCCTATCTATGAACTCATGGTCCTTTAGCTTAGGCTTTTGGCACATCACTCTTCCTCGTCTCTGTCAAAACTAGTACACACATAAATCCCAAGCCAGACAGAGGACACAGGAATTTCATTCCTCAACCACATCAGACTCCTGAATATGCTTTCTTTAGCCTACCAGCATTTTGTGTCACTGTCTATGTGCCTGCCCAGAAGTACATTCCCTGCCCTAAACCATACACCCATATGTAGCATCCAACCAATGGGTGTGTCTCCTCAAAGGTACCTGTCTGCACTGTACTCACAGTCCCTGCATAGATGTCCTAGGAAAAAAACAGTGTAACCCTGCTTTTTCCTTCCTCATACGCATCAACCTTTCAAATTTGCTTATGATATATATATAAAAGTACCCTCTATGCTCCTTCTATCTCATCACTTCTCAATATCTATATACACAAATATATTCTGTCCATATGTCACAAACCACTTCGTGCATACGTCCTGTCATTCTTCACACCCCAACCACAGCTATTCCGCTCCTGTGGCTCCAGGATTGAACTATTGTGTTGTCCGTTTCCCAGCGACAGAGAGTCTAGTTACAAGGTTATTGATTGGTTTTCATGCAGACATATGGATCTGCCTTTGGTCTCCCTACCAAAATCCACCTCTGTATGGGCTGATTGTCACTGCTGCAGGGATAGGATTTCACCAGGAGACCACCCTCCATGCAAACATTCTTCACCCAGGCCACGGATGGTAATAAATGGAGTCAGGCTGAGCCATAATAAAAGCAATTGAGTGGGTTACCTGTGCAGACATGAGATTTATACCTCCTCATATTTGATGTGATTGTTTTATTGAGTTCTCAGTGCAGTTAGGATGCCATTTATTTATTTATTTATATGCCTACTTATCGTGGAAGAGGGGGGAGGCTGTCACAGTCTAGCTAGCATTTGGCCTCCGTCTTGTCAGAGGTAGACCTGAAGAAGAGGGCTCCCCAGTTTTGCTCTGCCTTTTACGTACACTTGGGCTTGGTGGATGAGCCCTGGCCAAGTATCTCATTTCCAATAACAGACAAAGATGTTTGTTTTAGACTCCCTGAAACTTTGAGGACTGTCTGAATTATGATCCTAGCAAACGTTAAGGGAATAGTGTGCAGAAAGATGTGTATATACTGATTTTCAAAAAGAACCTCTCAAAAGATATTCCTGTTTATGCTGTGCCTGTTTTGGACAATGGGCTGCGATCTATGCACAGAGCCTCTTTATGCTACTGAAATAGAAATTGTAAGCACTGGCATTGCTTCTGACTCTGTCATCACTTGTGAGCACTGAGAAATATTAGCAGGTGCAAATTGATTGAAAATGAATATTTGTAAGTGCACTCTGAGGAGTTTGGAAACCAAGTGATTAGATTTGTGATTTTCAGCTGGGTAGATAGCCATATAAGTACTACAAAATCAGCTCTCAGTTACCGGCACTAGAGAAAATTGGAGGCTAGTGCTGAATATCATACTGTCTAGTATTTCATCAGAAATCTAACGGTGTTTGTTGTGGGTTTTCCAGCTCCTCTAGTCAAGTGATATCATGAGAATTTCAGTTCTCATTTAATAAAGCGCATTTCCCGTGCTTGTGGGAGCTTGGAAAAGGAGCCTTCAGCTCTCTGAAGACTCAAAGGACTGTATTGTTAAAGTGTTTTTAAAGTTGCTTAATGGGAGTTGGATATCTAAATCCCTTTAAAAATTCAGGGTAGAAAAGAGAAAACAAGTGAAAACAACCCCATGTCGTATTACAAATACTCATGATTTTTATGCCAATTGCATGATTTAGGCTCTACCTTGGCATTGTTAAACAGTTGGGGCTGGTAAATATGGCCATGTATGTATAGGCTCCAATAGATTAACTGGGACTGCAGGGGAAAATCCTCATTCGCATTAGCTTTCTGTGTAAAGAATTACTATTTTGGAGAAAAACTCAAACGTTTCTGATGCTTTCATGAGTACTGAGCCATCTACACATAGATGGGATTTCCTAGAGCCATAGTTAGCTGCATGGGTGTCAGACCAATAACAAATTATTTTGGAAGTCTCTACTATTACAAACACACTCCTCAAAAGTAGGTTCCCTAAGTGTTTTTCTGATTATAAGTACAGAACCTAAACTCCCTTTGAACTTCAACATGCCTTAATTAAAAGCCATGGAATCTAAGTGAAGCTCAGCCTTGTTCAACTGTTTTGAAGTCATATCTTTTTATTCAAGTAATGTGGAAATCTTGTGTTAGAAAGAGTTTAGAGTCAGAGACAGATTTTTCGCGATATTTGATATACAACTGAAAACATGACTTTGTTTTGTATGCACCATGTCATCATATCGTAAAGGGTCCAGCTGCCCTGCTAGAACATTATCTATCTCTTTAGCCAACTCAAGATTATTATTATGCTTGCTATTAATGCCATCTAGTTATGTATATTACAAGAAATCAGGAATTCCTATGGGATGCAATTCCACCACTTAATGGACCTCCCTATCAGGAGATACCTTCTGCTACCATTTAAATGTTTCTTTTCTTATTTCTCTCCCTTCATTCCTGGCTATATTGCTTTGTTTAAACATGAATAATTCCTTTCCAGTTGGAAGGACTGTGCCCTTCAGATCACTATATTGTTCTCACCACTTTGTCATTGCTTGGCCAAGACACTTATATTTTGTCCTCTTTTCTCCCACAGTCAAATGAGTTTTTTCACATAATAGTGATTCCAGTAAATGGAGTTTAGCTCTGTAAGACTCACTCACCCAGCACTGAAATGCAGCTACTTCTATGGCAGAATGTAGCAATCATTCCCTACATGCAAAAGCTTAAAAATGTTTAACTTCCAACAAAAATCAAGATTTCTGTACATCTATGCAGCAAGAGAAGGATGGGGGTTTTAGGTAATAAAGAGATCAGTGTGGTTCTGTACTTGGGGTTTCACAAAATGGGGATCTCAAAACTTCCCAGGCACAACTAATTTTACTTGGTAAACTGCCTCTGTTGAGCTAATATCTTTGCAATATGAAAAGTAGAAAAAATGCAGCTAGCTTATTGTAGCTCTCACCATACAACCTTCCAGTGACCAGATATGAGGAATAAGACAAAGAAATGCTATGAGCATTCATTTACTCTTTTGACTGCAGTAACATTGTCTGTAACCTCTGCTTTATGAGCCTGTCCTTTATTTGCAGTGATAAAAAGAAGATAATACCAGGTTTGTGTCTGATGGAAAAGAATCTGAATTTAAAGGAGCATATCCCTGGTAATGAAACCCTGTGTGACCTGACCACTTTCTTTGCTCAGCTGAAAGCAACTGGCAGCAGAAGTAGTCTACCTTTAGAGCATAGCCTGATGTGGGAAAATGCATGGGAACAGTAGACTCGGTATCCACTGAGGAAGAGGATCCCTGCTGGGATACAGAGTTTCTTCACTGAGCGCTAAGAAGTGACAGGTTACGAGACCTGGTAAACTCCGTTGGATGCTGTTGGACAAAACTTGTCCCACACTGGCACTTCACTCCTGCATTGCACCAGCAAGGGAGGTGTTAGGTAATGCTTGGACTCAATGATCTTAAGGTCTTTTCCTGCCAGGTGATTCTATGATTCTGTGAACACATTGTCAGTCAGAGGCTAATCCAGTCTACTCAGCCAGTCTGACTTTGGACAGGGTGTCCTGTGGGGAAATTCTCAAGAAAGGCCAGTGAGAGTGACTCAGAAAGCTCTGTTTGCATAACACTGATTTCTTCCGCATATGACACAGCCCCTGCCCTAGTACACCTGCCCTTTGTCATTCTCAATTACTCGTCTTGAGACATCACATTTACCTCGGTCAAGATTCTATTCAGTTCTATCTCTCCTGCATGGGCCAAAGCCTTAGTTGATGTAAAATAGACTAACTCTAGTTTTGAACAACCTTTTCTTATGTGTTGAACTCCATGGCCAGTTTTAGTGAAAGGTCACACGGAGTTTTATGAAGGTAGCTAAATACTGTTATTCTCATTTTACAGATAGCAAAGCACCCTCATAAGGAGTCCATGTAACTTACCCAAGATCAACTAGAAAGTTAATGGCAGAACTCATAAGAAAAATATGATTTTCTAACATGCCACTCTGTGCTCTAAACTACAGGCCTGTCCACGTGCACTGAAATTGACATGCTCAATAATATTTCAGTGTACGAGATACTTTGCCAGTCATTTTAGCATGAATAAATGTCTGTGTCTTTCGATATGTATTTTTAAAAAGCACATCATTATTGCATGCTTCAACTAGGAATCATTATCCAATAGAATGAATTGGGAAACCAAGTGCTTAACACTAGAAATTAACATTAAGAGAAGAATAAAAAAACATCTAACATCCTGACTGAGATAATATATCTGAACTCTGTTCCTTGCCATGGAGTGTCAGCTAGATCCACTCTCAGGAACTCAGGGTCCAAAGTGTATCTGGAAGGCTGACTGAACTTTTTAACACCTTGGCTTCAGCCCTCCTTGGGTAAAGACTAACTGAGAGTCCCTAGCACTGAAAGCAGCCAGAGGAGAGCTGGGATAGACAGACAGATCTGGAGGGTAGGGTGTGTTTTGCCATTCTGGACCTGTAAGGAATTGATTAAATTAAAAGAAACAGGAAATAATGCTTAAACTGCAATGTCCATTGCATCACTTGCTGCATAATCATAAACATATTTCCGTGTTGTGAACCATCCTGTTCCTACCAAAGTACACTAATTCAAAAGATTTTTCTGGAGCGATTATTATCTCATGAAACTTGCATTCTTAGGCTAACTGTATGTGCCACAAAGCAATGAAAAAATTCTCAGCAGTGTCTGCCTTCAAGCTCATACAGTTGAAATACTTTGACCTGAAGTGGCCAAAGATAACTCATTTATAAGCATGCAATAGATAGAAAAGTTTGGGCCTGACAGGGTACTCAAGAAGCAAAGTGCTTGAGTGATTTAAAGTAAGAATTAATTGTTTACCAGAGAACTAAGAGCTTCTGTCACATCTGTGTGTGTTTACATATATATGCATGTGTGTATATACATGTATGTATATATTTTGCATGTGTACCTATACATACACAATAGGTTCATACTGCATAGTGCTTAATGTATGAAGAGGGAATAGGAAAGCTCCTGCTGCAGAGATAACTGATCTGCTTGATCCTGTCACTTTTGTTGCACTTTGCTTATTAACTAGTATACTCTCTAGGCTTTTTGCTAAAATTAAAGGAAAACTACCACACAGCAGAAGATGCTTTTTTTAAAATCTCGAACGAGCAGTTAATTCACATATTTTTTACCAGAGTTTGTATCTGGCCTTTATCTACCCAAGTTTGGTATGAACAAGTTTCTGATAAATCTCAATACTAAACTGCATCCCAATATAATCCCAAACACATCCTGATGTCAGTACTCTCTTGAGTACTGACAGATCAGTGCAATGCAGGCATACAGAATTTATGTATCTCAAAAAACAACTAATGGAAAATAGATTTTAAAAATATTTTAGGGAGACTTTGAAAATGGAATTGAAACTGAGTTATTTTATGTGGTTTTTTTTGGTGAGTCTCTCACCCGAAAAAACTTCATTAATGTTAGACTTATCCCCAGAAAGAAAATAAAATGTAGTTAACAAAATTTCAGAAAATCTTATAATAATCAAAAGGAGGCTTTTTACCATATATAAGGAGACTTCCATTTTGAAGTACAGTATTCACAATCTATTTAGGGACATAAGTAAGTTCTGTTTCTGTAAATGTGTTGCTAATAGTCTCAAAATCTTAAACCAGTCATAGATGCAGCTCTAACAGTTCTGAACACTGGGCCAGTACAGATTTTGCTTTGGAAAGTTCATATTTTGTGAAACTAAGAGGACAGATATTTCTGGAAGGTTTGTTTGTTTGTTTGTTTTTTAATTTCCAGCTATCTGAAGCTGCTCAGAGACTCGGAGTGTTATATTAACTCCAATAACTCCAATTGGTGATCATACCACAGGGAAGGGATGTGCTTTTACAAAGGATTGACCAAATTCTATATGCGTATTTTGACAATGAGAGAGACAAAAATGTATATTTTTATTGTGAACTTAGTGCCTTATTCTGGTGAGTTTTGTTAGCTGGAGTCACAAAAGTCCCGGAGGCACGAAGCTCACGCTCTCTCCGTGGCACCAGGATTGGGCCCTTATATACTTCCTATATTGAAGCAGTTTTTTCCCAGTTCGCTGTGCTGTTCTTGCCTAGCACAGACTTGCAAATTTTATGACCTATGCTGTGACAGGCACATTTCCTCACAGATTTGAATCTTGGAGAGTCTCATACAAAGGTGAACAGTGGGAAGTTTGGGCTGAAGTTTTAGAAGGATTAGGGAAAAACTTAATCATATGGAGTCAAAATGCTCTTGTGCCTTGGTGACTACACACTCAAATGCCATTGCAGTACAAGTCAAACATAATGGGTCACAGCTGAGCCCCTTTAATATAATAGCACATTGCAGCTACCAAGTACTTGTCCTTCTCAAAGCATTTTTACAAGCCCAGTCTAACTGACATCTGTTTCCACTTCCTTCTGAGATGGATCAGTTTTAATTTCCAAGGTGGGGAAACTGAGGTATGAAACCCTCGAATCCCTCCCACAAACTAGTAGCAAAGGTGGGAGCACAGTCTGGCTCTCAGAACTTCTGCCTGGGACATTGCAACCCAAGGATGAGGCACTGAGTCCTGCAGGCACAAGGATGAGACTTGAGTGACATTTGGAAAATAACGTCCCTTGTGCAGGCTGTAGTATACATATGTGTGTTGGGTCCATACATGCTATTCCTCTGAAGAGCCCAGAGCCATTCCTCTGGACTTCTGTACCACCAGCTTAATTCCTCCCAGGAATAGCTGGCTGTCCTTCCACAGCTGCCTTTGTAAGGTGTCTGAATGTCAAACTGTTATTATTTCAATACCTGACTGAGAGAGTAACAGAGACCTGGAGGTTTTTTAGGAGGGTGTATAATTAGCCGATCAGTATTATGTTACCCTGTTCATAACTTAATAACCATTTTAATACAGATGGCACACACAGGGATAATTTCCTAGGGTAGCCTAGCAGTATATTACAGAGACAGTGTGTCTGAGGGAATCTTTCTTAGCCAAGGTACATTCTACTAGCTAATTCTACCTGCTGTTTTCAAGATGATTTGGGATAATTCCATATCATTTGCAAAATATTAAAACCCATTTATATAGGATGCCAGATTTAGAAATACACTGTCTGAGTTATTAGACATATTTTGATAAATCTGCCATGAAAAGCACAAGACAAAAAAACACCACCATGTTTTCCCTGATATTTATTTTTTGCTTCCCTTGCTATAAATACACTGGGTTGAAAAAAAAATCAGAATGAACTTGTAATACATCTAAAGGGCAAATATACTGACTTGTGTGTTTGTTACCTATGCAGACACTACAAAAGCCTGCACACACATTTACATGTATCCTATATACATTTAGTTGAGTGGGGAGCACCGTATGTTTGGGATTGTGTGGGAAATATACCATATTCTTAATCCAGCAGTGAGGTATTTCATGCCTATGTATGTACCTGTGTTACTGTTTCTGGGGTTTGCGTTTCTGTGGGCATTGTCATGGTATCTCTACATACATTACACCGCATAATTACTTTTACTGTGCGCTAAGAGTGTTATGTACTGCCAAAGTGTGAAGCCCTGATGTATGTTGCGTTTGAACATGCAGGCATGGGAACAGGCTGAATGCTCTGCAGTGTTACTACTTGATTACATCTACCGCTGGCTTTTTTCTCCTGCATCGATTTCCCCCCTCTCCTCCCCCCTCCCCCCCCACGTCGCACGGTTATTCTTGTCACATCAAACCTGAAACCAAATCTGAGTCCCTCCACCAATAAAAGTCGAACCCTTAACAGCCGGAGGCGGAAATGGGGGACATTCGTTCGCTGGCGTGAACCGGTCCCGGTGCTCCGCAGCCAGAGCAGGATCAGCGCAGGGCCCGCAGTGACCAGCGCTGCCCAGCCAGGAAAGGCACCGCCTTACAAGTTCAGCCGTTCCCTCGGGCTAGCGATGAGGAGTGAACCGGGGGAGTGGGTGCAAGGGAAGCTTTTCTCCAGCGCACAGCTGCTGGAGGCTGCGAGCCCGGCTTGGCAAAGGTAGCAGTAGCTTTTCGGCTCAGAGCCCTCATAGCCTGGCAAGGCTGGCGGTCATTTACACCGCGGGAGAGGTGTTGGAAGGACTGAGGAAAACCTGGCTTCGCAGCCCATAATCCCGCCGGCCCGAACAGCCACTAAACCTTGCCGCTCATGTGACCCTGCAGCAGCGCTGCTCGCCCCAAGCCAAGTGGCCGGCACAGGCTGCAGCCCCGCAGCGTACGGCAGCGACCCCCGGGGCAGATCTACTCCTCGCCCCGGGGTGGGTGGGCAACCGGCTCCGGCCCCACTGCCAGGGACTGGGCTTGGAAGTCACGGCGGGTGCAGGGACCGCCGGCTGAGCTGGGACCGAGGGCTAGCGATCCATGCGCAGGGGTCCGGCTGCGGGTGGATGGCTGGAGCTGGCTGGATCTAACCTGACAGAGGAAGGATCGGGACGTGCGCGCTGTTGAGAGGGTTTTAAGGGGCCGTAAAGAGCCGACTGGGCCGCGAGCAGTGCTGCGGCGCTGCTCTTACCTGTTTATGGAGGAGACGCTGGGAACTGTGTCATTGTCGCAGATGCCCTCGGCCAGTAGCCGGTCGCGGATCTCCCAGGCGAACATTGTCGGGTTTTGTCTTTTGTACTCGGCGATTTTATCCACTACTTTGGGGGTCGCCACTTTGGGTTTGGAGCCGCCAATAACGCCGGGCTTGATGCTCCCAGTCTCGTAATACCTGCACAAAGGACGGTCAGTGACCTGCCGCGCCCAGAGCAGCCCCACTATACCCGACCTCCCAGTGCCCGACTGCCTCTTGGAACGCCTCTCGGCCCCTGGCCCCGCGCCCCACCTCCGCTGCGGCCTGCCGGTGTGCGGGCTCGGGCCGCGGCAGCTCGGGCCCTGCATGGTGCAGGTTCACAGGTCGCCGGCCCGGCTGTGGCTGGGGCAGCCCCTTCTCTCCAGGGCTCGATCCCGTTCTCCTTCCCCACCCCACTTCTTTTTTTCTTTTTTTCTTTTTTTTCATATGTGGGAGAAGCGAGCGGCANAAATTGTTTATCTTCCCAGGAGTTTCCAAACATCACGGCGAGGGGGGAATAGAAGGGTGGCAGCACGCCCTCGCCGGCTGGAGGCGGGGGCCCTGCTCGACAGCAGGCTCCCCCGGCGCGGAGGTGCAGGGAGGTGGCAGGGAAAGCCCGGAATCGCGGGAAGGGTGGGAGGTCACCCCGGCGCGGGGAAGAGATGCTCCGTTGCTATCCCACGGAAGAGGAAGGAGCTGCCTCTTACCTGCCCAGGATCTTGCTGACACAACCGTGGCTGACCCGCAGCTGCCTGGAAATGTCACAGGGTCGCACCCCCTGGTGAGCCAGCTCCACTATCCTTTGTCTCACCACGTCAGGTAGGGGCCTGCCGTTCACAAACACCCCCCCGAGCTGGTTCACACCCCCGTGCCCTGCTGGGGAAAGAGAAATAAAAAAAAAAAAAAAACAACGCAACAACCCACGCAC
>WBNM01002627.1:0-21536 GCA_013399055.1 Ramphastos sulfuratus
TTACCATTCTATGATGATCCTGGCCTAGATCAGCACTGCTGTGGGCAGCAGGAACAGGGCAGGGATTGTGCCTCTGCACCAGGCACTGCTGAGGCTGTTCCTTGAATCCTGGGTTCAGTTTTGGGCCACTCACACCTGGATTCAACATCAGGTCCAGGCACTCAGGAGCCTTCTGCACTTCCCAGCTCTGGAGGAGCTCAGAACCTGCTGGAATGACTGGAATGTCCCTCCAAGAAGGACATGGAGGGGCTGGAGCATGTCCAGAGAAGGGCAATAAAGCTGGGGAAGGGTCTGGAGAGCAGGGCTGGGGAGGAGCAGCTGAGGGGGGGTTCAGCCTGAAGCAGAGGAGGCTGAGGGCAGTGCTCATTGCTCTCTGCAGCTCCCTGAGAGGAGGCTGCAGCCAGGTAGAGGTTTGGGTCTGCTCTCCCAAGGGACAAGTGATAGGACAAGAGGAAGTGGCCTTAGCTGGCACCAGGGGAGGTTTAGTTTGGGCACAAGGAACAATTTATTCCCCAAAAGGACTGTCAAGGCCTGGCCCAGGCTGCCCAGGGAGTGGAGTCCCCATCCCTGGAGGGGTTTGGAAGATGTGGTGCTGAGGGCCATGGTTTCATAGTGCCAGTCTGGTTTAGCAGCAGACTTGCTGGTGTTGAGTTCATTGTTGGACTTGGTGATCTTGAAGGTCTTCTCCAGCCTAGGCAGTTCTGTGCTTCACAAGAACACAGCTCCTGCAGGGGTGGACAGCAAAGGCTGCACAGACAGTCCTGAAGAGGGCTCAAAGCTGCTGCAGGTTGTCTCTGTTGTACTTGGTCTGCCCCTCCATGGTTTGGTCATCAATGATGAGCTGCATCCAGCTCTGCACCTTTGAGCTATGCCCAGGACCTGCTCTTGGTGTGCCACAAGGCACAGGTCGTGCTGGAGGAACAGCTGAGGGCCACTTGCTTGCTCTGCTGTGCTGAAGCTGAGCAGCCACTGCAGGCAGCACAGGCAGAAAGTGCTCTGAGCTGCTGCAGGAAGATGTTCAATCATCTGCTGTGGGGAGAGACTGAGGGGGTTGGGGCTGTGCAGTCTGGAGAGGAGAAGGCTCCCAGGTGACCTTCTTGTGGCCTTGCAGTATCTGAAGTGGGCTACAAAAAAGCTGGGGAGGGACTTTTTAGGCTGTCAGGCAGTGATAGGACTGGGGGGAATGGAACAAAGCTGGAAATGGGGAGAGTGAGCCTGGAGGTTAGGAAGAAGTTAGCGTGAGGGTGGTGAGAGCCTGGCAGGGGTTGCCCAGGGAGGTGGTGGAAGCCTCATCCCTGGAGGTGTTTCAGGCCAGGCTGGATGAGGCTGTGGGCAGCCTGATCTAGTGTGAGGTGTCCCTGCCCATGTCAGGGGGATTGGAGCTGGATGCTCCTTGTGGTCCCTTCCAACTTGGACTGATTCTGTAATTCAGTGATTAACTCAGTGATTGATTCAGTGATTGAACCCAGCACTGCCAGCTCAACCCTAACCCAGCACTGCCAGCTCAACCCTAACCCGGCACTGCCAGCTCGGCCCTAACCCGGCACTGCCAGCTCAACCCTAACCCAGTGCTGCCAGCTCAACCCTAACCCAGCACTGCCAGCTCGGCCCTAACCCGGCGCTGCCAGCTCAACCCTAACCCAGCACTGCCAGCTTGGCCCTAACCCGGCACTGCCAGCTCGGCCCTAACCCAGCNTCTGAAACCCCTCCAGGGATGAGGACTCCACCACTGCCCTGTGCAGTTGCAGTGTCTGAGAACCCTTTCAGGGAAGAAGTTTCTTCTGATGTCCAACCTAAACGTCCCCTGGTGCAGCTTGAGGCTCTTTCCTCTTGTCCTGTCACTTGTTACTTGGGAGCAGAGCCCAAGCCCAGCTGGCTGCAGCCTCCTGTAAGGGAGCTGCAGAGAGCAATGAGCTCTGCCCTCAGCCTCCTCCACACTGCACACCCTCAGCTCCCTCAGCTGCTCTTCCCCAGCCCACCTCCCTGGGCAGCCTGTGCCAGGCTTTGAAAACCCTTTCAGGGAAGAAGTTTCTTCTAATGTCCCACCTAAGCTTCCCCTGGTGCCACTTGAGGCCATTTCCTCTTATCCTATTGCTTATCCTTTGGGAGCAGAGCCCAACCCCACCTGGCTGCAGCATCCTTTCAGGGAGCTGTAGAGGGCAATGAGGTCTCCCCTCAGCCTCCTCCTCTCCAGGATGGACACTCTCAGCCATTCATTCCTGCCCTCTCCAGGAATGGTTCCTCTCTGTGCTGATTTGAGGCTAATTGGAATATTTCAGTGAGAGAAATTAGATCATTGGCTGTGAAAAGCCCAGACAAAAATCTTCCATTTCAGCTGAATGTCTCTTGCCTTATGCAGATAATGTAGGAAGAGGCTTCTGAGATGGAGAATTGTAGCCTGGATTTTAAACTGAGCAGTTTGGAGCTGTCATATTCTGGTTTGCACAGTCAAGAGCAGCAGTAGGAGAAGAGGAAATGGGTTTAAGTTGTACCAGGGGAGGTTCAGATTGGACATTAGGAAGAACTTTCCTGCCAGAGTGGTGAGGCATTGGCACAGGCTGCCCAGGGAGGTGGTGGAGTCACCATCCCTGGAGGTGTTGAAGAGGCTGTAGATGTGGTACTTCAGGATAGAGTTTGGTTGTGGTTGGACTTGATGATCTTAAAGGTCTTTTTCCAACCTTAAGGCTTCTCTGATTCCATGAAAAGAAAACAGGAGTGATGTCTGTATCACCCTTTGGGTTTGCTTAGAGATATGAACCCAAGGAACAGTAAGAAAGCTTCTCAGCCTCTGGCTGCTGCTTGCCACATTAACTGTCTCAGGCATGGACTGAAGGTCCCAGTGGCAGGTCCCCATCTGCAGAACAACCTGGAGCCAGAAGGCAGCACTGAAACAAAGCCTCCACCCTTGCCTACCACTGATAACTCAAAGGAAGCAGGCAGGGCAGGGGACCTCAGGCAAACAACCTCCCCAGGGCTCCTCAGCTGGGGCAGGGACTGGCTCTGATCCCTGTGTCTGCAGCAGCAGGCAGTGTGGACCTTCATCCTGAAGGGGCCTCCGGGGTGTGCCAGCTATATAAATACTGAGTGTGCTTTAATCTTGGGGTGGGGACTGGCACTTGTGTCCCCGGTAGGAAGTGCTGACCCTCCCTGCTGCTGTGGTTGTGTCATTGTTGTACTCCACAAGTACTACCTGCAGTATCTACTAAGGTATCAACCCAGATACCAAGCAGTGGACTCAGAGGGATATTGCACAAGGAGCAAACGGCAGCAGCACAGCAGCACTTGGCTTCTGCTGGTCCCAGAGCACTGCAGGGCTCCTGAAATCAGTCTTATGGGCATAGCTGACTTGGATCCTAGAAAGTGGAACACAGCAGGTCCCATATGAAGAGCAGGAGAAACTTCTTTGCTCTGAGGCCACAGCTGGAGGATTGATTCCAGCTCTGGGCCCTCCAGTGCAAGAAGGACAGGGAAGTGCTGGAGAGAGCCCAGGGCAGGCTGCAAAGCTGCTGAGGGGCCTGCAGCAGCTCTGGCAAGAGCAGAGGCTGAGAGCCCTGGGGCTGAGAGTCTGCAGAAGAGCAGCCCCAGAGGGCAGCTGAGCAGTGCTCAGCAATAGCTAAAGGCTGTGGGCAAGAGGCTGGGGCCAGGCTCTTGTCAGTGGTGCCCAGGGACAGCACAAGGGGCAATGGGCACAAACTGCAACCCAGGAGGTGCCACCTGAGCAGGAGGAGAAAGTTGTTTGTTGTGAGGGTGGTGGAGGCCTGGTGCAGGCTGCCCAGAGAAGTTGTGGAGTCTCCTTGTATGGAGATCTTCCAACCCCTCCTGGGCACTGTGCTGCTGGGCAAGCTGCTGTGGGTGCCCTGCTTTGGGCTAATGATCTCCAGAGGTCCCTTCCAGGTCCCACCATGCTGGGAATATGTGAAAACGTGGTCCTGCTCTCTGGCTTGGTGTCTTCCCACAGAGGAAGGGTAGGAAGAGTGCAAGCAGAGTGGGACACATCCTGGCCTGCTGAGCTGGGCTGCCAGGCAGCTGCAGCCCTGTGGAGGGAAGTGGTTAGTACCCTTCACCCTCTGAGCAGCAGCAGCAGCCTGGTTGGGCTGGAGCAGGCTTTCTGCACACCTCCTGGAGAAAAGCCACAGCCCTGGCTTTCACCTTCGGAGAGCAAGGCCACCAGGTGAGGGGCAGGAAGCTGTCCTGCTGTGATTTTGTGTTGTGCAGGGAAGCACAACCCCCACTGTGGGAGCAGCCTGCGAGCTGTGGGGAGTGAGGTTTGCTCTTCTGGGTGGCTTTCCTGTGGCTGAGGACATGACTAATGCCCTGTGACAGCCCCGTGCTGGAGCCTGCTGCTCTTGCTCTGCAGCTGGGGACTCTGTCACCTTCCACCATCACCACAGGAAAGGAAAACTGGCTCTGGAATGCTCTCAGCAAGGAAATGAAAGCTCCCCAAAGACCTGCTGGGAATAAATTCCCTCGGACTCCATTGGCTTTGTTATGGGTTGGACTTGATGATCTTGAAGGCCTTTTCCAACCTGGTTGGCTCTGTGATTCTGTGTGACTGCTGTGAATCCAGGGTGCCCTGGAAATGCCTGCTGTGACCTGGGCGTGTACAGACCTTTGGGTTGAAGTCATGAGCCACTGCACCCCAAGATGGACCTAGAAAGTGGGGCAGCAGCCTCTTAGTCACTGCTGCAGCCCCAGGTGAAGCCTGACCTGCCAGCATGGCTCAGCCTCACACGTGGGCTGATGAAGTGCAGCCTGCACCTTGCTGTTCCCATTCCCTCAGGAGTCATGGCACCCCTGTGGCATCATCTGGGCAACCTCCCACTCTGCTCACACTCTCATCTCACCAGATGCAGCCTCAGCAGGCTTCCAGCAAGAGGTGGCCATGGCTACACCTCACTGAGCCACAGAACGATCTGGCTTGGAAAGGACCCTTCAAGGTCATCTGCTCCAGCTGTCAGCAGGGACATCTGCTCAGAGGGAGGCTGCTCACAGCCCCAGACCTGCAATGGTTCCAGGGACAGGGCATGTCCCTCCTCCCTGGGCAACCTGGGCCAGCTTCCTATCACCCTTACATCCACTCTGAAGGTGTCTCCTCCAATCCCCCTCAGCCTCCTGCACTTCAGTGACCTGCAGCGAGCCCATGCCCAGCACCATGCCTGCTGGGGAGCCTCTTTCAGAACACAAAGAACAGTGCTTGCCAGGTTCTCCTCATCTCAAGGACAGGCTCTTCTCACCCCACCCAGGAACGGATCTCCCCAGCACCCCAAGGACAGGCTCCTCAGGAGAGGCTCCCCTCTGTCCTGCTAGGACTGGAGCTCCTCAGTCCTCCAAAACAGGAGGGTAGGATCTCCTTAGTCCCCTCCAGGACAAGCTCTCCTCTGTCCACCCAGGTCTGGATCCCCTCACCACCACCCCCATCCCCCCAAGACAGGCTCCCCTCAGCTCCCCAGGACAAGCTCTCCTCAGCCCCGCTCCAAGCTCTCCTCAGTACTCCCAACCCTTAGCTCAGGGAGTCCTCAGCCTCCTGCCCTGCAGACAAGCTCCCTTCAGCCCCTCGGGACAGGATCTCCTCAGTCCCCCTAGCACAAGCTCCCCTTGGTCTCCTCAGCACTGGTCCCCCTCAGCTTGGGGTCAGCTCAGCCTCTCCTGGATTCAATCCCTCAGGCCCCTTAGTACAAGCAAGTTTTGTGGCCATGGAGCGTCCACAAAGAAGCTCTGGCAAGTTTTATAGCCATGGAGTGTCCACAGAGAAGCTCTGGCAAGTTTTATAGCCATGGAGTGTCCAGAGAGAAGCTCTGGCAAGTTTTATAGCTATGGAGTGTCCACAGAGAAGCTCTGGCAAGTTTTATAGCTATGGAGTGTCCACAGAGAAGCTCTGGCACAGAGAGAAGCTCTGGCAAGTTTTATAGCCATGGAGTGTCCACAGAGAAGCTCTGGCAAGTTTTATAGCTATGGAGTGTCCACAGAGAAGCTCTGGCAACTTTTATAGCTATGGAGTGTCCACAGAGAAGCTCTGGCAAGTTTTATGGCTATGGAGTGTCCACAGAGAAGCTCTGGCAAGTTTTATAGCCATGGAGTGTCCACAGAGAAGCTCTGGCAAGTTTTGTGGCCATGGAGAGTTCCACAAAGAAGCTCTGTCAAGTTTTGTGGCCATGGTGGATTGAAACCCGTGGCTGCAGCTCCCCAGAGGTGGGTGCAAAGCTGCTGGTGAAGTGTTGTGTAAACAGCAAGAAACTAGTGCCAGTTCCCTTGGTGACTCCATAGCGACAGGGCAACACTGTCCCGTTTCACAATCACCTCCTGGGTCAAGTTCTGCAGCTCTCCTGACCAGCCCTGCTGCTGTCAGGTAAGACAAGCTGGAGTCAGCCCACAGCAGCACTTTGCTCTGCACTCCATGACAGGTCTCTGCCTTTGGACTTCTGACCTCCTGCTTCTCCCTGCACACGAGCTGCTGGGCAGCTACATCTTGCACCACAGGCACCAGACAGCTGGACAGAAACCTGTTGTGAGCCTTCCTAAGGGGTGAAGCAGCACAGAAATCAGACAGCAGAAGCTCACTCCATGTGCTGGAGCCTCTCTTGGAGCAACCTTCCAGTTGCACCTTGGCAGCTCAGTCTTAGGGGGCTTTCAGCAAACCTCCAGGAGGCTGCTGGTGCCAGGCTGCAGCCCAAGCCTGGCTGGCACTAGGTGTGCTCTTAGCAGGAGGCATGAACCTCTTGGTGTCTAGCTCTGAGGAGATGTTGCAGCCTCCACTCATGCTGCCAAACAGCTCAGCAGTGCTGGGCCTTCTGCTGACAGCTGTGACAAATTCTTCTCTAGCTCCTGTCAAGACCAAAGAGCAAAGCAGAGGTTTTGAAGCAAGAAAGTTGCCTAAAACTGCTCTTAACCCGTTTAGGGCAATGCCAAGCAGAAAGCAGATGGTGTGAGTGGAGACTTGCTGACAGCTCCTTCACAGGAGGGAGAGCTGCAGGACTGCAATCAACTGTGGCACTGAGCAGGTCACAGAATCACAGGTTTGGTTGGCAAAGCCCTTTCACATCATCCAGGGCAACCATTCTCTAACTCTACCAAGCACCTCTCTCTGCTTCTTGGAAACATCTCCAGGCATGGGCATTCAACCACCTCCCTGGGCAGCCTGTGCCAGGCTTTGAAAACCCTTTCAGGGAAGAAGTTTCTTCTAATCATAGAATCATAGAATGGTAAGAATCATAGAATGGTAGAATCATAGAATGGTAAGGTTGGAAGGGACCTCAAAGATCATCCAGTTCCAACCCCCTGCCATAGGCAGGGACACCTCCCACTAGTACAGGTCACTCAAGGCCTCATCCAACCTGGCCTTGAACACCTCCAACCTAAACCTCCCCTGGTGCCACTTGAGGCCATTTCCTCTTATCCCATTGCTTGTTCCTTGGGAGAACAGCCCAACCCCCACCTGGCTCCAACCTCCCTTTCAGGGAGCTGTAGAGAGCCAGAAGGTCATCCCTCAGGCTCCTCTCCCCCAGGCTGAACACTCTCAGCTCCCTCAGGGGCTCCTCCCCAGCCCTGTTCTGTAGACCCTGCCCCAGCTCCACTGCCCCTTTTACTGCCATGAGCCCATCAAGCTCTTCTCGTGTGGTCCAGGAGAGCTGAAGCCACTACCTTTTAACTTCAGCTGATTTCTGCTCCAGGCTGGCAGGGCAGTGGGGATGCCTGCCACGAGTCTTTAACTCCAGGGGCTCTCAGGAGCTGTCAGCTTGGCTGGCATCAGAGCAGCAAGTGATGCAGGTTACATTAGGTACCCATGGGCCATGGCTGCCGAGCGCTCGTTTCCATCGTGCACTTGCTGATGGCAGGAGGAGTAAGGGAGCAGAATAGGGAGCAGGATCAGGAGCAGAACAAATCAAACTCCCTTGGCCATCCCTTACCCAGTAGCTACCTTCAGATCCCACACTCACTCATTTTTGCCCTTCAGCAAATACTGGCTACGTTTTAGGTCATAGAGATCATAGAATCTCAGACTGGCTTGGATTGGAAAGGACCTTAAAGATCACAGGACCACAGGATGTCAGGGGTTGGAAGGGACCCAAAGAGATCATCCAGTCCAACCCCCCTGCCACAGCAGGACCAGACAATCCAGCTCAGGGCACACAGCAACACATCCAGACAGACCTTGAAAGGTTCCAGAGAAGGAGACTCCACAACCTCTCTGGGCAGCCTGTGCCAGGGCTCTGGGACCTTTCCAGGCAAGAAGTTCCCCCTTGTGTTGAGCTGGAGCCTTCTGTGCTGCAGCTTCCATCCATTGCTCCTTGTCCTATCCCAGGGAGCAAGTGAGATCATCTAGTCCCAAACCCTCCATGTCCTGGCCCCCACCTTGGATGGACCTTGCCTGTGATTAATTGGTGAGCCTAAGAGGAAACAGGTTCTGGAGCAGAGGAAGAAAATCCTTATTCCATCTTATTTTCACCCAAGTTGCACCTTAGGCCAAGATGTAAGGGGCTGACTGTGTGTCACAGGGAGGCTGCAGCACCAGCATGCAGCTCCCATCCAGATGGTGCCATCTCTCTGGGGCACAGCAGTTCAGTCTGTCAGCCCCTGTCACAGAAATGCAACATTTGCATTCTGCTGCCAGGACGTGCCAGGACGCTCCACTGCCACACAAATCATGAGGTAAGAAGGTGAAGGGGAGGAAGGAGCAGCCTAATCCACTGCTAAGCACTAGGTGCTCTTAGTGTTTTGAAAGGGTGCCCAGAGCACCAGGGGGTGGAGAGGAGACCAAGAAGAGCTCCACAGCCATGCCAGTAGTAGACACCATAGTCCAGTTCAAGGCTTGCAAGCCTCATGATTCCTTGTTCATATGGATAATGCCATTGCCTGGCTGGGACACTGCTGTACTATTTGTGCATGCTGGAGCTCAGGATGGTTCACAGAATGAACTCATGAATCCAGCTCCAACCCACTGCCATGGGCAGGGACACCTTCCACCAGCCCAGGTTGCTCAAGGCCTTGAACACCTCCAGGGAGGGGGCATCCACAGCCTCTCTGGGCAACCTGTACCAGTGTCTCCCTGATCTCACTCTCAAGGATTTCTTCTTCATCTCCAGTCTCAGATCCAGATCTTGCCTCCTAAATTCAACTCAGCTTCACCATCCTCCTTGGTATGTGCTGTCCTCTCCACCACCAGGCTTCCTTTGTTTGTTTTGTTGTTGGGTTTCTTTTTTTTTTTTTTTCTCCTTATCCCTTCCTGCTTCCTTCATCTTTCAACTTTTCCATACTTCCTTCATCACTGCCTGGTGTTTCTTGCAGCAGCTGACGAAGCCTGTGAGTAACATCTGTCTGGTCTGACCCATTCTCAGTCCCTGTCTGCGTGCAGGTCCTGTTTTGGCAGGATTTGCAGGTTTTTGTTTAGCAGTAGGAAGGAGGTTTTTTTTCCCCTCCCTCCCTCCCGAGTGTGTGTTTAAATTAGGAAAGAGCAGATCACCCTGCTCGTGGGTGAGGGGTGGAGGAAAGGAGGAAGCTTTATGGGCTTGCTGATTCCCGTGGGAGTTTTCCTAGCAGGCCCCTGGGAAACTGCTGAGTTCTGCACAGTTGAACCTCACCCTGATGGTAAAAGCTGGAGCCATCAGAGGTGCCACCACTGCCCCTAAGCATGAGGTGATCTTTTAGATAGGATGAGCTCAGGCACTGAACACCTTAAAGATAAAGAACAAAACCTTGAACCCTTCTGCAGACATCTCCCAGGGGGTTGGGCTCTCGCTGGGTTGTTTCCTCCCCAAGTCATGTCCTGCTGGCTGCCTGACCATGCCCTCCTGCCCTTTGTGCCCACTCCTAACTGACTGCTGAGGCTGCCTCTGTGCTCCTTTCCCACTGCAGCCTCCTATCGCTGACGCTTTTCCTGGCACCCTTCCCAAGTCCTCTTGCTGCCAACTCGGGCTCAGTGCGAGCTGCTTGTGCTCCCTTCCAAATGCTTTTCTGTCGTGGCAGAGAAACCCAATGTCCTCTGCACACACACGCTCCTCCTGCTATCCTTGACAGCTCCTCACTCCTGGCACTCAGCTGCTGCTTAATCACACACATTCCTTCTCTGATTCACCTCATGTGCTCTTGCGGCTAAAAGCTGGGCTAGGATTAGGCAATGTCACAACGGCAGGACTGGGATCTCCCCCCTCAGGATCCAAGGCATCCCCACTGCCATTCCTGTACTCCTCTTTCGCTCTCTTTAGCCCAGCTTCACCACATGAGTACCGTGGCTTCACCTCTGCCTTTCTGCACCTATCACCAGCCCCCTGCTCCTTCATGTTTGTCCCGATTTTATCTCTTTTCACGGTGCTTTGGAAACTTTTCTATCCTCTCCCTTTGCACAGCCAGGCCCGTCTGACCTTGGTAGGTAGCCCTCATGTTCAGATGCCTCCTCCAAACATCCTCCCACAGCAGCTGCTCTCCCACCACACTCTAGGTCCTTGTGACATTTGCAAAGGTGGTGCTGGTGGGGAGAGCAGAATGAATCAAACCAACCTAGCAAACAGTACAGCTTGAAAACAGAACTAAGGCGAGGTGCAGCCACATCACAACCAACCTCGCAGCCGCTGCCGGCCGCTGCGCCAGCCCTGCCCTTCCCTTGACCCCGCGCTCTGCACGTCCCCTGCCAGCTCTCCTCCTCCTGCCCCAGCACCAGGACCCTTCCTGCTCCTTCACAAAGCCCCCACAGCACCGAGAGATAAGGGCTCGAGTTCTGCCTTGACCCAGCAGAACAACTGGAAGCAGCAGCAGCTTGCCAGGGCAGTTGTTTAGAGGCAAGGCTGCACCACGCTGCTTTCCCCGTCCTGCGCTTTGCACTGAGCACACCAAGAGGCAGCCTGCAACGAGAGGGCTTGGGGAGAAGAGCAGGGTTTGACCTCAGGAAAGCTCGCAGGTGCGGGCACACCTAGGCACACACACACACACCCTGGCAGGACCTGCCTTTGTGCCAAGAGGGTGTTGGTGCTGATTAGCTTTTTCCCCAGCCGCCTGCTGGCACGGACTTTGCTCCTCCGGGTCGGGGTTTGGAAGCGGCGGGAGGCTCTCCACGTGTGTTTGAGAAGGTACAAAGCCTGCCGGAAAACAATGGAAAGAGCTGGCTCATGCCTGCTGCGTGTCACGCACTCATTTCTCGCCTGCTCGTTTGTCCTTGGAGCAGCTCCCACCGCCCGCAACCCGATCCGGAGCGGGGCCGCTGGCTGGCACGCACGCCCCCGCCTGCCGCCACGTGGGCACGGCCTGGCACGGACCCCTCACAGCCCATCCCACACCCGTGCCAGAGCCAGGGGCTTTGTGTGGGCTCCTTGCAGTGGGAAGAGCTCCTTCGGAGTAGAGCGTGGTGGGAGCAGCTTCTGCTCTACTTCACAGCAGGGACCCGAGTGTCCAGGCTGGCAGAACGGTGCCTGCCAGGTTCTCCTCATCGCAAGGACAGGCTCTCCTCACCCCACCCAGGAATGGATCTCAGCATCCTAAGGACAGGCTCCCCAGGAGAGGCTCCCCTCTGTCCTGCTAGGACTGGAGCTCCTCAGTCCTCCAAAACAGGAGGGTAGGATCTCCTTAGTCCCCTCCAGGACAAGCTCTCCTCTGTCCACCCAGGTCCGGATCCCCTCACCACCATCCCTGTCCTCAAGACAAGCTCTCCTCAGCCCCGCTCCAAGCTCTCCTCAGTACTCCCAACCCCAAGGCTGGATTCCCTTAGCAGCTCAAGGTGTCCTTAGCCTCCTGCCCCTGCAGACAAGCTCCCTTCAGCCCCTCGGGACAGGATCTCGTCAGTCCCCCTTAGCACAAGCTCCCCTTGGTCTCCTTGGCACTGGACGCCCTCAGCTCGGGGTCTGCTCAGCCTCTCCGGAATACGATCCCTCACCCCCCCTAGATCTCTCTCCCCTCGTCGCTGCCGAGGGCAGGCGCCCCTCCCCCTCTCTCCCGCCTGGCTGCGCCGAGCGGAGCGCGGGCGGAGGGCGGGCAGGGAGCAGCCCCCTCTGGGCCGTCCCTGCCGTGCCGCTGCGTGCCGGCCGCTCCCCGCCGCCGCCGCCAGTCCCCCCCCCGGCCGCGCTGATCCGCGCTGATCCGCTGGCCGCCTCACGACACCCTTCCCCGGCACGTTCAGCGGCCATCGCGTGAGAGGCGCCGGCTCCCGGCCCGCCTCCGCCTCCCCCCCCCGCGCCACCGCCTCCTCCCCCCCGCAGCCACCGCCGCCATCACGCAGGGGGAACAGATGCCGCCGAGGCGCGCCCGGGCTCTTCCTCGCTCCCCGCGCCCATCAAAGGCGTTCCCGTCCCCGTCTGGCTGTTAATGCCGCTCTTAATTAAAGCCCTCGGCGGGGGGCGAGCCGCCCTTCACACGCGATCCCCCCCTCGCACACCACTCGGGCGGGCGCGGTCCCGCAGGGCGAGGCTCGCTGCCACCCCCGCCCCGGGTGGGTGCAGGGTGGGAAACGTCGGGGCTTTATGGTTTAGTTATTTTATTTAACTCGCCCCCCCGAGCCGCAGCTCTTTCCGTTCTGGTTTTCGATCGCATGCGATGGGGGAGTTAGCGTTGGCGCTGCGAAGGCTCCTGCAGAGGGGGAGACCTGGCTCTTGACAGCTCCCCGCAAGGAGGCTTGGAGCCGGGTGGGGGTCGGATGCTTCTCCCGAGGAACAGCCTCGACTTTCACCGAGGGAGGTCGAGGATGAACATTTAAGTGTAATGTCTTCCCCAAAAGGGTTCTCAAAGCCTGGCACAGGCTGCCCAGGGAGGTGGCAGAATCTCCCTCCCTGGAGGGGTTTCAGAGCTGTGTGGATGTGGTGCTGAGGGTTTTAGCAGCAGCCTGGGCAGGGTGATCTCAAAGGGCTTCTCCAACCCGAACGAGTCTGTGACTCCACGACTTCGGTATCATTCCCATGCCATTTCACACGCGACGCCTCCCACCCCCCGAAGAGATGAGGCGGAGGTTACAGGAGGTGGCGGTGGGGAAAGCTGCGGCATGCGGCTGCGCTCGCCGCCAGCCCGGGGATTAACGACACACCGGCAGCACGCAAGGCGGCACGCAACGCGGGGAGGGTCACGCCAGGGGCTGGGGAGGGGGAGACATTCATGGGACCCCCCTGCAAAGCCGGGGAGGGGGAGGATAGGATATCCCCGTGTCATTGCAACAGCTGCCACTCGTGCACTTTGCTTTGTTTCCCAGCAAAACTCTTCTTCAGCAGCAAGCTCCCCTCCTTGCATAAAAGCCCCCAGCCCCCACGCAGGACAGGCTTACTCCGCTGAAAACAACCAAACCCTATTCCCTCTGCAGCTGCTCTGAAAATAAACCTTACTGATGTTTCACCCAGACAGCAAAACCTCTGCAGCTAAGAGCAATTCATGCATAAATTCAGTCAGGTTAACAAGGCCAGGGGAAGGTCACCTCGGTTTTTACCATGGCTTCTTTCCAGGTTTTAGTGGTTAGATCTATTTTTGCAGGGAACATACCTTGTAGGGAATGCTTTGGCCTCATAAAGAATGGCTTTGGGCATACAGGAGATGCTTTGGGTAAACAGGAGGTGCTCTGGGTATACAGGAATTGATTTGGGTGTATAGGAATTGATTTGGGCATGTAGGGGTTGCTTTGGGCATACAGGAGTTGCTTTGGGCATGTAGGAATTGATTTGGGCATACAGGAATTGCTTTGGGCATGCAGGAATTGATTTGGGCATACAGGAATTGCTTTGGGCATGTAGAAATTGCTTAGGAACTGCCACAGGCATACAGCAAGTAGTTTGTGCATATAGAATTGCTTTGGGCATAAAGGAAAATGTTTTGTGCATATAGAATTGCTGTGGGCATCTAGAAAATGCTTTGGGCGCGTAGGAATTGATTTGGGCATCTAGAAAACGTTTTGGGCACGGAGGAGTTGATTTTGGCATATAGAGAAATGGTTTATGCATACAGAATTGCTTTGTGCATATAGAAAATGTTTGGGGCACATAGGAATTGATTTTGGCATATAGAAAATGAGCATATAGGAATTGAGCATACAGAAAATGCTTTGGGCATACAGGAATTGGTTTGGGCATATAGGAAATGCTTTGGGCATACAGAAAATGCTTTTGGCTTGCAGGAATTGATTTGGGAATGGAGGATTTGATTTGGGCGTACAGAAAATGCTTTGGGCAGGCAGGAATTGCAGTGTGCATCCAGACGGTACTCTGAGCATAGAGAAGCAGCTTTGAACTGGCTTTAGGCAGGCTGGAAATGGGCTGTGGGAGCCCAGCAGCCTTGCTGTGCTCATGGCCCCTCATCCACATCACGTGTCTGTGCCAGCTTCAGATGGAGAGGCTCAGGCTGTGCCAGCTAGCAGGGGACTGTGGGGATGAAGCAGATGGCTGGGGTGGCACAGAGGATGGGCTATGATGAATCTCATGGCAGTTTCCTGGCCTGCACTGAAGGGACTTGCATACAGAGGAAAGGTACACCACGACATTAACTGCTGCAACGGGGTTATGCTGAGAACTTGCATCTTTATTTTTACTGCTTTGCTGTGGACTCAGGTGGGTGTTGTTGACAGCTGGCAGCACATAAATGGTTCATACAGAGGTGGAGCTTTTGCTGAGCATTGCTCAGATGCCCTCTGGGGCTGCTCTCCTGCAGGCTCTCAGCCTTTGCTCCTGCCAGAGCTGCTCCGGGCCCCTCAGCAGCTTT
Organism: Ramphastos sulfuratus; assembly: GCA_013399055.1. NCBI lineage: Eukaryota > Metazoa > Chordata > Aves > Piciformes > Ramphastidae > Ramphastos > Ramphastos sulfuratus. The sequence continues at coordinate 14,653 of WBNM01002627.1, forward strand.
GCAGCCTGCCCTGGGCTCTCTCCAGCACTTCCCTGTCCCTCTGGAGCTGGGCAGCCCAGAGCTGGACCCAGCACTCCAGCACTCACTAGAGCAGAGGGACAGAACACCCTTGACCTGCTGCCCACACTCCTTCAGGACCCCATTGGCCTTCTTGGCCATGAGGGCACATCGCTGGCTCATGGTGACCTTGTCCCCCAGCACTGCCAGCTCCTTCTCCTTGGAGCTGCTCTCCAGCAGACCCCCCCTGCCCTGTCCTGCTGCAGGTGAATATTGCTCCCCGGGTACAGGACCCTACCCTGGCCCTGGCTGAACCTCTCGAGGCTCCTCTCAGCTCCGCAACCTGTCCCGGTCCCACTGAACACCGTTCCCCGTCGCCACTCCCGCTCGTCTCGTTCCTAATCACCGCTCTCCAAGGGGGCGGCATCGTTATGTCACCACTGGCCGTGGAGGACCTGATGAGCCCTCCCTACTTTGCGCCATCGCTGCGCGGGCCCAGACGTTCCGCCACCTCCGCGCCGTGACGCGGCCACTGGCCCCGCCCCCGGGGACGTCACCGCGCAGGCCCCACGTGCCGGCGCCGTTGCCCTGGCTACGGAGGACGCCGCGGTAAGGAAATGGTCGCCCCGGCCGCTGCCCCCTGCCCTCCCGCGCTGCGCTCCTCTCCCCCCCACCTCCCCTCCGCACCCCTCCGTCTCCCCCCCGCTCGGGAGCTGCGCAGCGCCGTGCCTCAAGGTGGGTTGTGTCCCTTCACCGCCAGCCTTTCCCTGGTTTCCTTCGCCCCCGCCGCGGCCTCCGCGCTCCTCCCGCTCCTCCCGCTCCTCTCTCTTCACATCACGGCCTGGCCCCCGGGGGAGGCCTCTCGGGGTAGGCCCGAGCTGTGTCTAGCGTGAAATATGCGGTCCCGGTGGTGGTGGCCGGCGGCAGCAGGTTCTGACCCTCCTTGTGACCTCTGGCAGCTTCCTTCAGCCCGTGGCGGAGTTTTGGGAGGCCATGGAGAGGCACATCCCCGTTCACGCCTTGCCCGAAGAGATCCTAAAGGTAGGACCCGGTGTGAATATAAAAAGGCCCAGCGCTTGGAGAGCCGGAACGCAGGCGTTTAGGGGCGCTGCACTGGCCTTTGGATGCTGCCAGGCTAGCTGGTGCCGCGGGTGCGTGGCCAGCAGCCCAAGGGAAGGATCTCCTCCCCCTCTACTCTGCTCTGGTGAGACCACAGCTGGAGTCTTGGGTCCAGTTCTGGGCTCCCCAGTTCAAGAGAGACAGGGAACTGCTGGAGAGTGTTTGACAGGCTACGAGAGTGATGAAGGGACTGGAACGTGGCCGATGGAGAGCCTTGGGGCTGCTTAGCCTAAGAAGAGAAGACTGAGGAGAGATCTTAGGAATGTTTGGAAATACCTGCAGGGTGGGTGTCAGGAAGGGGCCAGGCTCTCGTCAGTGGTGTCCTGTGATAGCACAGGGGACAGTGACCACAAACTGCAACAGAGGAAGCTTGACCTCACCATGAGGGAAAACTTGTTTGGTGCAAGGGTGCTGGAGGCCTGGAGCAGGCTGCCCAGAGAGGTTGTGGAGTCTCCTCTAGAGCCTCTCAAGACCCATCTGGATGTGTTCCTGTGTGACATGCCCTTGGTGGTTCTGCTTTGGCAGAGGGGTTGGGCTGGATGATCTCCAGAGGACCCTTCCAACTGTGGCATTCTGTGATTTTGGCCTAAAATGTTTGGTGTATTCTGGATGTGTGTCCTGGGCTGCAGCAAGAGAAGTGTGGGCAGCAGGGCAAGGGAGGGGACTCTGCCCCTTTATTTTGCTCTCCTGAGACTCCACCTGGAGTCCTGTGTACAGTTCTGGAGCCCCCAGCACAAGAAGGACAAGGAACTGTTGGAGTGGGTCCAGAGTAGGCCACAAAGATGCTCAGAGAGCTGCAGCAGCTCTGCTGTGAGGACAGGCTGAGAGAGTTGGGGCTCTGCAGCCTGCAGAAGAGAAGGCTTCCAGGAGACCTTGGAGTGACCTTCCAGGATCTGAAGGGGGCTACAGGAGGGCTGGGGAGGGACTATTGACAAGGTCTGGTAATGACAGGAGGAGGAGGAATGGGTTTGAACTGGCAGAGGGGAGATTGAAAGTGGATGTTAGGAAGAAGTTAGGGTGGTGAGACACTGGCACAGGTTGCCCAGGGAGGTTGTAGAGCACAGAAGCACAGAATATGATCTTTGATCACATTCTGTGCTTCTGTGCTCCACAACCTCCCTGGTGGTGTTCAGGACCAGGTTGGATGAGTCCTTGAGTGACCTCTTCTACTGGGAGGTGTCCCTGCCTATGGCACAGAGGGGTTGGAACTGAGCTTTGAGGTCCCTTCCAACCTAAACCATTCTGTGATTCTCTGATTGTGTAGGAAGGTGAATTGCAGGCAGACAGCAGAGGAACATTCTCCCCTGTCACGAAGCTGTCACTGCTAAGGCACTTTCAGCTTTCCCTCCTACACCTCATGTTCCGTTGCTGTAACTTTGGAATGACCTAGGGCAGGGAGGAATAATGGAATTGTTCCAAAGGAGTGTCAAAGCAAAGAGGAACAGAACATTCCCCTTCAGCTTCCCTTGTGTCCTCTCGCTGTGTGAGGCTGTTCTTTGCTTTGGGAGACCAAAGGATGATCAAAGTAACAGTTGCTGCTGTTTAGAGGAGTGAGGGAGCTTTCTGGGGAGGCTCTTTATGTGTGCTGATAGACACGGGTGGGACCACGAGCCACTCTCTGTAACACTCTGAAGTTTGGCAACAAAACATCCTGCTGGCCTCTTTTTTTTTTTTTTTTGTTAGTTGCCTAATCATCAACAAGTAGTTTCCAAGGGTTGTGTGCTCAGGCTAGCACAGCCTGGAGACATTCTCCCTGGGATTGCCTGGGAGACCTCTGAGACCATTTCTGAGCCATCATGAGCAGAGCAGGTCCTGTAAGGTGCAGGCTGAGAGAGTTGGGGTTGGTCAGCCTGGAGAAGAGAAGGCTGCAGGGAGACCTTAGTGCAGCCTGCCAGTACCTGAAGTGGGCTACAGGAGAGCTGGAGAGGGACTTTTGCCCAAGGCATAGAGTGACAGGATGAGGGCAGATGGCTTCAAGCTGGAAGAAGCTGCATTTAGATTGGACATGAGGAAGAAATTCGTCCCTAGGAGGGTGCTGAGGCACTGGAACAGGTTGCCCAGAGAAGCTGTGGAGGCTCCAGGGCTGGAAGTGTTGAAAGCCAGCTTGGATGGGGCCTTTAGCAAGCTGGGCTGGTGAGAGGTGTCCCTGCCCATGGCAGGAGGTTGAAACTGGATGATTTTGAAGGTCTCTCCCAACCCAAACCTGTCTGAGGCTGTGAGGGTCTGAGATTCCTGAGGAGTCAAGGCTGGGTAAGACAGCCCAAGGAAGGGAAGAGCTCTACTCACCCTTTAAAAAAGAGGAGAGGAAGCAGCTGGGAAATTTCCCACCTCATCAGCAGCTGGAGGCAGGAAAGCTACCAAAGATGTATGCTTGGTTATAAATGAGAGGATTCAGAGGCTGGCAAATGTTCTCAGCAGAACACTTGTGGTGGTAAGGTCAAGTCCATGAAGGAGTTTTCTGCATCTTGTGCTGTTCAGTACTTCTGCTAATGGCTTCAGGCTGGAGCTTGGGGGCTTCTCAGGTGTCTGTCTTTCAGCTGGACCAGTTCCTGCTCTGCTTCCTCATCCCTGTGCTGGCAGGAGGAGGAAGAGAGTGTGTGGAGGCACAAACTGGAAGCAGAAAGGGGGTAGTGTTGCTGTTTTACATGGAGCTTGGGTCTTAGACTGCAGTAAGGAATACACTGATGGCAGGATTAGCTCTGTTCCAGTTCAGAGCAGGGCAGAGGGGCTGTGAGCACTCTGGGAACAGCCTCAAGCTTTGCATTTTAGGAAGAAGAAGGAATATTTAGAAGTGAGCCCAGTGCTTCACTGCAACCCACAGAGTAACTGAGTCAGCTTCCCTGTCACTTGCCAGACCTACTGCTCAGGTCTGCCATCAGGGCATGAGCAAACCAGCATTAAAATCCTACAACCCCAGGCTGCTTTGGGGGTTTAAAAGTCACTCAGCCAAACCACCCTGCAGTCAGCAGGGACATCTGCAGCTAGAGAAGGTTGCTCAGAGTCCCAAACAACCTGACCTGGAGTGGTTCCAGGGATGAAGAGAAGGCTTCCAGGAGACCTTATAGTAGCCTTCCAATATCTGAAGGGGGCCTACAGGAAGGCTGGGGAGGGATTATTTACAAGGTCTTGTAATGACAGGACAAGGGGCAATGGGTTTGAACTGGCAGAGGGGAGATTGAAAGTGGATGTTAGGAGGAAGTTCTTTGCAGTGAGGGTGGTGAGACACTGGCACAGGTTGCCCAGGGAGGTTGTGGAGCACAGAAGCACAGAATGTGCTGGGACATGTCCTTTGCTGCTGCTCATCTCTGCACCCAGCTGCCCTGCATGGTAGCTGCAGCAGGCTCACAAGGTTCACAGCTTGTTTGCAACTGCTTCTCGCCACCTCCTTTCCTTTCCTCTATCACCTTTCCTGCACAGATGTTCTTATTCCCCCTCATGCTCTGGAGTTCTGCAGCATCTCTTCTGGAGGCTTTCTTTTAGGTTGCTGCTAACAGGAGCAGGCCTGCTGGCAGCTGTGGGTTGCTCTGCCAAGCGGAGCAGATGCTCCCAACGTGCAGCTGGGAGGTCCATGGAGCTCCCTGTGTGTCTGCAGGGGGTGTGGTGAGCGTTGTGATTTCTGCTGCTGCTGCTGCCGCCGGGAGCTGGCTGCCTGGAGCTTGGGCTGAAGTGCTGACAGTTGATCAAGCAGCCCTCTGGGAAGGATGCAGACCAGAGCTCTCAGCATAGAATCATAGAATGGTAAGGTTGGAAGGGACCTCAAAGATCATCTAGTTCCAACCTCCTGCCATAGGCAAGGACACCTCCCACTAGTACAGGTCACTCAAGGCCTCGTCCAACCTGGCCTGGAACACCTCCAGCATCTCTCTCTCAGTTGGATGGAGGAGCTTCTCAAAGTGTTTTTCAGTGCCTGAAGCAGTGACAGAACTGCCTCCAAAGCTGCAGTCTTCTAGAGGGTCATCTGGAGAAGGAAAGGAGAAGGGAGCATCCTGTGCCAACATGGGGGCTGTTCAGCCTGGAGAAGACCAATGTGTGTGCACAGCCCAGACAACCAACTGAGTCCTGCCACACTGCAAGAGCAGTGTGGGCAGCAGGGCAAGGGAGGGGATTCTGCCCCTTTGCTCTGCTCTCCTCAGACCCCATCTGGAGTCCTGTGTGCAGTTCTGGAGCCCCCAGCACAGGAAGGACATGGAAGTGTTGGAGTGGGTCCAGAGGAGGCCACCAAGATGCTGAGAGGGCTGCAGCAGCTCTGCTGTGAGGACAGGCTGAGAGAGTTGGGGCTCTGCAGCCTGGAGAAGAGAAGGCTTCCAGGAGACCTTGGAGTGGCCTTGCAGGATCTGAAGGGGGCTACAGGAAGGCTGGGGAGGGACTATTGACAAGGTCTTGTGATGACAGGAGGAGGAAGAATGGGTTTGAACTGGCAGAGGGGAGATTGAAAGTGGATGTTAGGAAGAAGTTGTTTGCAGTGAGGGTGGTAAGACACTGGCACAGGTTGGCCAGGGAGATCAAAGATCACGTTGGGTGATTCTGTGCTTCACAACCTCCCTGCAGGTCTTCTGTGCTCCACAACCTCCCTGGAGGTGTTCAAGGCCAGGCTGGATGAGGCCTTGAGTGACCTGTACTAGTGGGAGGTGTGCCTGCCTATGGCAGGGGGTTGGAACTAGATGATCCTTGAGGTCACTTCCAACCTTACCATTCTATGATTCTAAGACAAAGCTCTGGAGACACTTTAGAGCAGCCTTCCAGTACCTGAAGGGGCTACAAGAAATCCAGGAAGAGACTTTTTTACAAGGAATGGGGCTTTGGGCACCTGGGCCAGGGTCTCACCATGGTGAAGAATTTCTTCCTTCTCCCAAGTCTCAGTCTCTTTCAGTACAAACCATCCCCTCTTGTCCTGTCCCAACAGGCCCTGCTCAAAACTCTGTCCCCAGCTTTCTGCTCAGCCCTTGAGGCACTGCAAGGCCACCAGAAGGTCTCCCTGGAGCCTTCTCTTCTGCAGGCTGCACACCCCCAACTCTGCCAGCCTGGCCTCACAGCAGAGCCCTTCCAGCCCTGCCAGCACTGCTGTGGCCTCCTCTGGCTCTGCTCCAACAGGTCCCTGTCTGTGCTGTGCTGAGCACTGCAGAGCTGCCCCCAGCACTGCAGGGGGGGGGTCTCAGCAGAGCACAGCAGAGGGGCAGAATCCCCTCCCTGCCCCTGCTGCCCACACTGCTGGGGCTCAGCCCAGCACAGGCTGGGGCTGGGCTGGCAGCACTCGGTGCCAGCTCATCACCAGCTTGGCATCCCCTGGCACCCCTAAGTCCTTCTCCATGGGGCTGCTCTCCAGCCCTTCATGCCCAGCCTGGCCTGATACCAGGTGCAGCACCTTGCCCTTGGCCTCATTGAGCCTCATACAGTCCCACTTCTTGAGCTCATGCAGGTCTCTCTGGATGGATCCTGTCCCTCAGGCATTGCATCTTCTCTTCTCAGCTTGGTGTCATCTGCAGGCTGAGATTCACAGGGATTCACTAGGTTCATGCTTTTCTGTACCCTTCCTGCAAGCAGCATCCCACTTGTGTGCTGGGAGTGGGAAGGCTTTCAGGCTCTGTAGCAACACAAGCAGTTGGCTTCTAGCTAGGAGAGGCTTCTCTGCAGAGTCAGTGTTCTGGGGCCAAGCTGTGCTTCACAGTGGGTTAAAGGAGCTTCCGTCTGCATAATTGATCTTGTGTCTCTGCAGGCAACTCATTGTGCTGCAGTTCCTTTTGGAAGAGCTCTGCTCTGCTCTGCACTGC
>WBNM01002629.1:0-16375 GCA_013399055.1 Ramphastos sulfuratus
ATAGTTTGGGGGCAGGGCTTTCTAGAAAATAAAACTAACTACACTTTTCTAATTCCTGCCTCATTAACTGCCCCAACTAATTCACTGATCCGCATTAAAGCCTCTCCCAAAAGGCCCAGAGGTCAGTAGGTGTCTGGGCTATGCCAACAGAAATCAGATGTGTCACCTGCATCTCTAGGGTGTTGGAAACTACCATTCTGCAAACAACTCCAGTCCAAAGGACCAGAACCAAAAAATGCTAGTTGATTTGGAGTGAGAATCCAAGCTATCGGGAAATCAGATGATTTATTCAAGTGCTTGGGGAAATTCCAGCAGAGATTCTGTGGAACATCTGTGTCCAAAGCTGGTGCATGAGCTGCCTGCAAGGCTCTTCTCTCTTACTCTGTATCTTCTTTTGCCTATGATTTGAAATATCTTTGTGGTGTACCCACCAGCCCCCCCCCCCGATACATCTGGGACCCCCCTCCCTGCCATGCTGCAAAGACTGGATTTGCTCTGGCTCCCGCCCCTTCTGCTCCCCTCCCTCCTCTTGCCACTTCTGGGCTGTCACAATCGCGCAGGCTCCTCAGCTGCACACCACTAGAAACGGCTTTGAACCTCAGGGAGAGCAGCTCCCTGAGCTCCATCTGGCTGCACTTCCAGGCAGTGCCAGTACAACAGAAATGAGCAGTCGGGGTGGTTGCTGCTGCCAAGAAAATGCATTTTAGTAACTCCAGCTCTGAAGTCCTGCCTGACACTGTCTCTATAGCTGCCATTATAGCTGACCCCAGACTGCTGCTGTTGAAAATTACTGTCCTCTAAGTTGACTTTCCAGGCTGACCTGAAATTCAGAGTTTCTGCCAAAAGATGTATTTCAAAATCAGTAGCTCTACAGAGGCAAAGCACTGCAGCCAGACTCTGTCAGTGAGTGGAGGGTGCTATTTGCCCAGCCAGAGACAGGTAGCTGCAATGCAGAGATGCTAAGCACCGATCGAGACACCCTGGCTGCTGTCACAGTGTGGAGAGAGACTGCCAATTCCAGACCACGATTCCTCAAGCCCAAAAGCAGATGTCTCCAACTAGGCTGATTATCTAGACCTTTAAAAATTCTGGGTTTTCTCTTCAAGCACAGAAAGGCTGTAGACACCCACTTCAGACAGTGACATGTGTGTTACAGGATTTACAATTAGGTGAGAAGAAATATAAATCTCACCCCAATCCGAATGTCAGTGCGAGCAACTCTGCCTTTTAAAGTATCTGCATGCAGGAGAGAATGATTAAAGGCTGAAGCATTAATAAAGGAGACACAAGAAAGACAAAACCTACAATGAAATCAGAGATGAGACACTGAATCACGGAATCACAGAAGATATGGGGCTGGAAGGGACCTTGAAAGATCATCCAGTCCAACCCCCTGGCCAGAGCAGGATCACCTATACCAGATCACATAGGAACGCATCCAGGTGAGTCTTGAATAGCTCCAGAAAGGGAGAATCCACCACCTTTCTGGGCAGCCTGTTTCAATGTTCTGTCACCCTCACAGTGAAAAAATTCTTCCTTATATTTCTATGTAACTCCCTATGCCTCAGCTTCCACCCCTTGCCCCTTGTCCTGTCGTTGGGCATCACTGAGAAGAGCCTGGCTCCATCCTCCTGGCACTCACCCTTTACATACTTAAAAACATTACTGAGATCACCCCTCAGTCTCCTCTCTCCAAACTAAAGAGACCCAGCTCTTTTAAAAGTGTTAAAAAGTCAGCTGAAAATTAAATTGCATTGTAGGCCCATGGCATGACTTCTGGCAACAATGACAGCTAGGCAGCTGGTGTAATGGGACAACCTCAGCTCTAACATCTCCCTCTGATAGCCATTCTGCCTGGCTCCAGCTACAGACTCTTGCCTTACATCAACCTCTCTGGGGCAAGGTCTATCCCACTCTTCTCTATTGCTCTAACACCCAACACAAGGAGCCTCATCACGTTGTACCATGGGTGCAAACAGACACTGCAGATGAAAGAAAGCCACCAAAGAATAACCCCACCTGTGTGACAGTGGCATCATTGGGATATCTCTCCTGAAGCTGCCCCATTTCCCACCCTTGCTACCCAATGACTAACAGGTCTTAAGGCATTGACAACTTTGCTGTCAGCAGCATGTCAAAAGCACAGACAGATACGTGGCTTTCCTTAGGTTAAAGTAAACAACCCCCAATATAAAAAGGATTCTTTAAAGAAACAAGCAAATTGAGACATCAATACACTTTCAGAAGGAAATAAGTTTTCCCCCTTCTGAAACAAGGGTCAGCCTTGGGGAGTCAATATCTGCAGCCTCCTTTCAAGCTCAGACAGATTGCAAATATTAGTACCTACCTTGTTATGACTGTATTTTTCTCAATCCTGGCTCTGAGCTCTTCGTTCTGCTGTTGCAGCTTGGTGATTTTTTCTTCCAGCTTTAAGTTTTTTTCAGCCTGCAACAAAAGAAGGTTTGTTAAGACTGAGTAAAGTCCAACAACTGATGCAAGAGAATTTGTTATTTTTTTGTCCTTAAAGTAACTTCTACAATTTGAGAATAGATAGAGGTAGTCATCTTGACTGCAGCTGAGACTTAGAGGTCTGATTCACACATCATGCTGGTGAAGTGGAGTCACCTGCAGAGCACTGAGCAGGGGCAGAGCTGAACTAGTTCTTACTTCTGACTGAGAAGGAAGATCTTAGTCTTGTCCAGCACAAATAAAACATCTTCCTCAGTGATGTCCCCACAGCTTTCATCCCTTGGGATCCAGCATTACCAATCATTGCTCTTAGACATGGAAGCTGGTGGCACTTGGGGACTCCCTGCCTGGAAAAGGCACTGTGGTGTGAGTGGCCAGTCTAGTGAAGAAGGAGGGGTGCAAGGTGACATGAGGTGCGTTATGCAGCTCAGCTAACTGTCCTGAACATAAACGTTTGGTGTTCGGCCTCTAGGATTATAATTCCCCAGTTATAGAGAGGAAAGAGTTACCCACCAGGGCAGATTACATCTGCTGGCAGCCTTAGCCTGGTGCAGCATTCACAGGATGTGGGCTGCTCTTTGGAGACACTTCTCCAATGCTGACAGTGTCAGTTTAAAATGACAGGCTTAAACTAGACAGGTAACTTCAAGCTATATTTAAGTGAAACGAATCCTATCCCAAACACAGGTAGCATTCACTCGGAACAGTTCAAGGACGGAGTCTGAGGATGTCAAAAGCAGTGTATGAAAACATCAGTAAGATGTTCGTAGGTAGGTGCCACAGCCTCATAAACCCCATTTTCTCCAGGTTCTGAATAGGCCATGCTTTATCACCTTAGGTTTCGGTTTTCAAGCAGTTTGAAACTAATAAAAGTAGACCTTGAAATAGAAAGCAGTCATGACTTTGGACCGCAGTAGACTCAGGGTGTTAACGGTGATGAAGGTCAGGAGCAGGACTGTGTGCTCATGCATAGTCAGTAAAAGAAGAGAAATGACCAGGGGGTGAAAAAAAAAAAAGAAAGAAAAAAAAAAAAAGTGGGAATAAAGGTGGAAAATTGGGGGGAAATGGGGTGGGGGAAGGCCTTGTTGGGGATTTTTTTTCTCAGTGTAACACTGCAGTGCATGTTTTCGGATGCATGTTTCCAGGAGCAGTGTGTTGGAAGGAGCACAGTTAACAAGCCTCAGTTGTAAAGAATCACTTTTCTCTATCTCCACTTACTCAAGCATCTGTTCAGCAAAATAATCATCAGAGTTCTCAAATTCCCCCATAAATGGAAACAAATCTTGCTGAATGCTGTGCTGAATCAGCTGCCCCGGCTCCCCAGCTGAGGTAGTGTCTCATCCTGTCACCACATTATATGTTTACTGTCACTGAAGGTTCTGCCTTCCAAAATAAATCCCTATTCCAACAAAAAATGTAATTGGTGGTGAGTTCTTCCTTGTTAGGGACTCCCACATATAAAGGACGAGAAAACAGAGCAGGTTGAAACAAAGCATCACTTCAGGGTTGGAGAGGCCTTTGCCAGCATAAGCCATGCTAGGGACTGCTTGCTGAATATTGCTAATTTGTACTCATGGCTGAGACCTCCTAAATCCCTGCGTGAGCAGCAGAAGAACACACACAGCTCAATCCTTCTCCATTTGCCTGCTCCATTCCCAAATGGTTACCTGACTCCTGTAGGGGTGTATGGTGCAGGCTGGTGAACAAAACAAAGCCCTGGACTACCACAGAGTTCCCTTTCCTCCATTCTTTCTGCACCACTCGCCTCGCTGTGTAACAGGCTGAGCACAGATCGCATGGAAAAGCAATACTGATCAGTGGATGTGTGGGAGAAAGGGATGGGTGGGTGAAGGGATGGGAAAAATTTCTGAGTGAAAACCTGAGGCATGGGATAGGAGAAGCAGCTTTGAAGGCTGACAGTGGACCAACACAATATATAGCTGTTTATGAACCTCTCTAACACTTGCCCCAATGTCATACGTTTTCTCACTCCTGCTGTAACCAAATTTCTACTACCTCTGTGATGTCTCCTCTTGAGGAAAAATGACAACTCACCTGTTTTTCTAGCTCCATAATCATCTTTTCCTGTTTGTGAATCTGATTATTCTTCATTTCCAGAACATATTTCAAGCTCTTCAGATCTTTTTCTAAGTGCTGATAGGGAGCTCGTGCAATCTAGGAGATATACCAGTGATTTGGATATCTGTCAGCCACAAACACATCTTCAGCTGTAAGATAAACTTTCCTTGTTGTACCCAGTGGTTTACCAGTCTCGGTGACATGGAAACCACCTGGACCTGGAACCCTGCAGCTCCTCTGAGCCCTGATATTCTTTCCTAGGCTATCCCTTCACCTATACAGCCTTTCTTTTGACCAGCTTCACAGCTAGAAAGATGAGATGCTAACGTGTTCAGCAACCTCATTCTGATCCATAACTTGGGGACTGCATCAGGTGTTTGATGATTGTGGCTTGAGTAAGGTACACATGCATGAAACTGCTGAAACTGGACAAGGGGGCTGGAGATGAAAACTGTAGTGTTCTGCCTTGCCTGCACACCACTGCATCCCGGTGCCTTAACAGCATCGTGACACTGCAGGATTTGTCCTTTTGTGCAAATTAAATAGGGCAGTGAAGGTGGAAAGGGACTGATGCTACCTGCTTCCCATGACCATGCCTGTTTCAGACATTTGTGTTCCTTTCCTAAGGAGTTCACACGTCCAAAAACTTATTGAGCTCCTTGGTTACTCCACTATTTTCATTCTGCCCCCTCTGTCATGTTGATGCAGCTGCCCATGGGGTTGTTTTGTGAACACACTGAAACGCCCCAAGTTGAAAGGAAATTATTTTTGGAGGATTGTTTCAGAGTTATTTCATTTCAGATACATAGTTGCAGTGAGTAAATAAACAGCATGGCCCAAAGAGACAGATGTTGAATAAATATTTCATATAACAGGGGTGCTGCCTGCAAATCCAGAAAAAAATGAGAGAATACCAAGGATATCAAAGAAGTTGGTTCAAAAGGCACAAGAAAGGAAACCTAAATGTGAAAAGACAGAAAGTAAAGAGAAAGAGAGAAAGAAGGGAAAGGAGAACACACAGCAGTAAGAACATAGTAAATGGACTTAATGAACTGTTTTCTAAACAAAGTGACAAAAGGAAGTAAAATCCAAAAATGATGGACCTAGGCTAAGATTTCTGACTCCTCAGGATTTGGGGTCTTGCCTGGGACCTAGTCGCTCGTCTCTGGGTAAGGATCCCGTTGCTACCCAGTGAATCATGTGATGTGAATCATATTTAGAAACATATCTTGATGACTGTATAGCTATAGTTAGCATTTACCTTCAATTGTTCCTCGTTGTTCTTCTTCAGAGCCTCTTCAAATCGCTCTGCTTTGGCCTTAAGAGACTGGTTCTGGAAGGTGAGAATGTCTATCTGGTCCTGGAGGGGATATATGTCCATGAGAACACCAGTCCCTATTAGAGTCATACAAGCCTCTCTACACCGTGAAACCACCAGAGAGGCTGAACAAGGCTTAGAACCCCCTGGAAGGTGATATTTTACAAGTAAGACCATTTAAACATACAGTGGGCTTTTTGATAACCAGCTCCTCAGGGAGTTCTGAAATCCTTTAAACACCTGGTTGGCACTGACTGGCACTCATTTGGTTTTTTTTTTTGGTGCTGTATCACCTGATCACCTTGGGCTGGATAAGGACAAGCATGCCCTTCCTTAAGAAAGCATTTGTATTACAGGCATGAAGGAGATCATTTGTGTGGTCCCTAGAGTCTGAATGAGGTGGTGGATACCCCATTCCCACTTCCTTCACCTTTCTAGGCTTCTAACACAGCAACGAGCAATGCTGAGTTAGTGGTGTAGACTTCAAATGATCATCATTTCATCTCAGAGCTATACACAGGAATAGAATGGTTTTTTTTAGCAATCATATTTCTGTTGCCATCAAAGGCATACCTCTCGAGGTACAATATGTGTAAAAGCCACAGCTGCTGTGAAACTGGAATTCTTATCTTTTATGTCTGTAATTTGTCAGCCTCAACAATTGCATCAGTGCTTATTGCAAAACTGCTGACATGCCTTGAGCTGTCGCAGCCTCATGAGGAAGGCAAGTGACAGTTGCTGAGTGCAACAGTACGTGCTAGTCAGGGATTTTAAAAACTGCAACTCATCTCTACCTACAAATTCCAACAGAGCTTGCACTATGTGCTCTGGCATCTTTGCTTGTTCACATAAGATATCCAAATTTAGTGTGAATCACAGGGGCACGCTTCTGCGCCCTGCTCCTTAGGATTTCATCATATAGAGAGTGAGAACAGCATGGAGTATTAGAAGAACTGAAAAAGCCAAGATGATCTCGAGCTTGGTGTAAAATAGTGGAATGTGGCACATTTGATGTACAGGGCTGACCCTGGCTACCTACAGCCTGGCTGCACAGTGGGGTGAGCCCTGGGGCATACCTCATCAGGATGAAGGCCCCAGCTGCATGATCAGCTTCTCCACATTCAGGCAAAGGGAAAAATTTAAAGTGCAGGCACAGGGTCAGGCAGGGAGAGATCAGCATTTCTGAGCTCTGGGGGTGCCTGCTGGAGGGTACCGTGTAGACACGGTGATGCTCATAGCCACCACAGGTGTTGGAATCCATCATGCAGGAAGGAGCTCAGCTTTGCTCCTTGTGCTGGTCCAACAGCTAGCAGGGTCAAAAGAACATCTTTTCACTTGATCCATTTGCCTCCTCCTCCCTTTGAGATTTGTCCTCTCTTCTCTTTCAGACAGTTAGTATGTTTTGAACCAGCCAGGGGAGAAGAAAAAAACCCAAGGGGGCACCTTTGATGCTAGATCCCAGTTTGGACAGGCAGAGGATGAGAAATACTACAGCTAGTAAGAAGCAATGGCCTGGTGTGCTGGCAGCTGGCAACAGGGCTAGGGATATCCCATCAGCTGCTCCACAACATCTTTACAAAGTGTGAAATAGCAAAAGTACTAACCTGGAGTGACAGCCGCAGTTTTTCAAAAGCCTCTTCTAACTGTGCCTTTTCCAGTTTGTGAGCAGCAGTCAGTTCTGGGGAAGATACACAGACATGACACTGCTAAATGAAGACCAGCAAACCAACGTCTGAGAGCACAGCCATTGTGAGCCAAGACCAGTTTGTGATGTAGCTTTAGGTCAAGTAGGGAACTAGAAGTAACACACTCTGTGGCCTTAAGTGAATTATTTTAAGGATAAGGCTCTACTGATCTTTCACTGGTTGCTGATACCTCTGTTTCTATGAGACTGGATTCTGGTTTTTCAGAACTGCTTCAAATTCCTGGCTCCCAGGGGCCCTGACCTGGAAAAAGTCTGCCAATGGGTCATTCACCAGTTCGAAGGATGTCCAAATTAAAGATTTAAAAATTAGATACATATTTAGAAGCTTGAGTTGCAGTTTCTTTGGGGAGATAGAGAGGGGCTAGAAATTCAGACACAGAGGTGCAAATGACAGTTTCACCAGGAGTTGTGACAGATGACCTATGAGGCTTATTGGTGATACTGATGGAGCCTGAAGGCAAAAAGTTCTCTATTTGTATTACATACTTAAAGGCTTCAGTACTCGAGCAACTCACTCTGGACTTCACAATAACCAAAGTGGAATGAAGTTTAAACCAATGGCATTGAACTGCCGTTCAGTACAGTAGCAGCACCTACCTTTTTACTACACGGACATTCTATTGGTGTTTTTTACTCCCTGCCCCGTGGAGCCCTGCCCTCAAACCGTTGCTCACCATCCGCAATGACAGCACTACCACCACTAACGCTCTAGCGCCCTGTAGAGCGCACTGGAGCGCTGCTGCTGCAATGCCTTTTACGTGCACAGGAGGGCATTTCATACCCGCACCACAGCAGTGGGGACCACGAACTGGCTACCAGACCCTCATAGACCACAGCCCAGTTTTTACCAGCAGAAAACACTAAGAACAAGGACAAGGAACAGCTTTTTGTTTTGTTTTGTTTTTTTTCAAAACTGTATATGTGAACTCAAAACTGGTATGCTAGATACCATCTCTGCCTGCAGGAGAGAGGAATAGAGTGTTCCTAGCTCATGCTAGGAACTCACATCTCTGACTGTTGTAGTTTGGATTTGCACCCCAATAAATTGGAAAATTTACTCCTGGAGTAAATTTACCACACTGTTCACTTTTTGTAAGCTACACAAAATTATATTTATGAACGTGGTCTAAATAGAAAAGTATAAAAAGCAATAAACATATCCAAGGCAAATTTACGTATGTTTATGATTCAGTAAACAACACAGTAGCCCCTTGTACAATATTTCAGCTCTATCCCCCACCTCTGGACATAAAGAGGATGAAAGGACCTACTGTCTCCACCTCCCACCCCACCTGTACCTTTTGCAAAGCCAAAACAAAAGAGAGTCAGCCAGCAACTACAAGGTCAGGAGCAGAGATAGAACACCCCAAAAGCCAAGCAGAAGGCAGCCAGAGAGAGAAAGAGCAAGCAGTACAGCAAAATGTAAGGTATTCAGCAGACCAATGGAATTAGATAAACATATCTTATTATCATTCCATGTCCAAACCTCATTTGTTTATTCTTTAAACTGGAATTATCTGGGAAAAAGGTATTCTTATTTACAATTAAGACACTGGGCTAGGGCATTAGCTCTAAATTGTAATGCTGACACACTGCAGAGCTGGGTCAAGTTGTGGGAAGAACTTACTAGAGCCATTTAACAGTTAGACCCTCATGCTTACATGTAAGACAGAACAGAGGGAGATGGCACAGATAACTCTTAAATATCAGCTAAGGCATGTATAAGGACACTTATTTAGATACTGAACGGGTAGGGAGGAAATAGCTGAATCTGCAGCATCAAATCCCATGGGAAATACCATAAGATGAAATGAAGGTAACAGTGCTGAGGTGCAGATTTGCACCAGCATGTGGCTTTGATCTGCTCAGCATGGCCAGACTTTTGCTACTGAAAATTAGGAATCTTGGGTTTAGGAGCAATGTAGACATTTAACCAGCTAAACTCAAGAGATTTTCAATGAGCTCTAGCTTCCTGAGCACTCAAGAGTTAGGCACTTGAAAAAAGCTTCTGTGTAACATGAGGTGGAATTTGGACTCTGTGTTCAGCAACCCATGGAGAAAGCTTCATCTTTGGCCCAGGGACCCAGTTTAGATGTGGTATACACTGCTCTCCCTCCCCTCTAGCAGGAACCTGGTGATCCACTCTATGTGAAAACACCAACAAAAATTTCCTGTATCATCTGCCTTGGAGGAAGAAAAATCTAGGCTTTCAGAATCTCACTGCAGTACTAATTCTTGCTCTGTAATAGCTCTGTAGCTATTGGGTTGTCTTTGGCTTACCTTGAATTTTGCAGTCATTCTCATCCTGCAGAACTGTAATAGCAACTAAGTGGTTGTTTTCCAACTGTACCATTGCAGTTTCGTGTATAGCTGTGATATCTTCCACCTGTTCCAACGACAATGAATGGAGACACAAATACAGGATAAGACATGCTGGGGTACATTAACAAGCCACTGACAGAGAACTCCAGTGAGCTGGGAACAGTAAAGAGACCTACTGTGACACTTCCAGCACCTGAGTCAGTTCTATTCATTATGAAACAGGTGTGTTCATGCTTTGATTGGTAGGGTGTAGTCACTGCTGACTATTTTTCTTCTTTCACCTTCATGGTGATAAAAGACATACATTCAAGAAAGCAAAAGGTCAAAAAGCCCTTAAGTGAAGAAGCCATGTATAGAATGTTCAGAAAGCATAACATTACAGAATCACAGAACCTTAGAGGTTGGAAATGACCTCCAGAGATCATCGAGTCCAACCTCCCTGCCAAGCAGAAGCAGGATCACCTATGGCAGTTAGCACAGGAATGCATCCAGGCAGGTTTTGAAAGTCTCCAGAGAAGGAGACTCCACAACCTCTCTGGGAAGCCTGTTCCAGTGCTCTGTCACTGGAATTACACTAATCTGAATTATATTAATGACCCAGCTCCCTCTGATGGTCAGCTAAATGCCTTTTTTGCCTTTTTTGTTTGTTTGTTTGTTTGTTTGTTGTTTTTTTTACAGGGGGCATAATCACTTCCCTAGTCCTGCCTGTCACTCTCTTCCTGATTTGGGCCAGGATGCTGTTGTCTTCTTGGACATCTGAGCACACTGCTGGGTCATGTTCAGCCAGCTGTTGATCAGCACCCCAGGTCTTTGTCTGCTGGACTACCTTCCAGACACTCTTCTCCAAGTCTGTAGTGTTGCATTGGGTTGCTGTGACTCAAGTGCAGCTCTTGACCTTGTTGAATCTCAGACATGGCCTCAGCCCATGAATCCAGCCTGTCCAGGTCTCTTTGAGGAAACTTCCTATCCTCAGGGAGATCAACACTCTCTCCCAGCTAAGTGTCATCTGCATACTGAGGGTGCATTCAATCTCCTCACCCAGAATATTGATCACTATATTAAACAGAACTGGCCCCAAAATTGCACCCTGGGGAACACCACTTGTGACCAGCTGCCAACTGCATTTAACTCTGTTAACCACCTCTCTCTGTGCCTGGTCATTCAGCCAGTTCCTAACCCAGCAAAATGCCCACCCATCTAAGCCATGAGCAGCCAGTTTCTCCAGGACAATGCTGTGGGGAACAGTGTCAAACGCTTTACTGAAGTCCAGGTAAACAACATCCATAGCCTTTCCCTCACCCACTAAGGGGGTTACCTTGTCAATGAGTTAAATTACCCAACAGAAGCAACATTTCCAACCCTGGTGGAAAAATCATGCAATTACAAGAACTATTTGCAAAACAACAGGGACTCAGCCTGCTGGTATACTGCATGAAAGAGCAGGGAAAGGGAGGCTGCATGACTCAGTAGACTACTGATGTGCTAGGGACTATCAGCTGACTTTTCTCAGAGCATCATGTCCTTGTATGTGATGTTTGTGCACTGAAACCTCACAAACATTGCCCTGTTCTTTACCTCACCCTTACTTAACTCTTTATTCATAGTCTAACTGCTTCTCAACTGAGCAGCACCCCATAGAAATGATTATGCTCAACTCCAACACCTTTAGAAGACGCAGGGGTCTCCCTTCACTGCCACCATCTTTGACAAGTTATTTATCTATAAAGCAAATTAAATGTTCCAAATGGTTTGCAAGGATTTTTCTGTTTTCTCTGTGTTTCATATGCACTTTCCAAATGATGCTTTTTAATCTTCCAGCATGACCTCCTGCTTGCAGTTTTTCATAGCATAAAAAAAACCTTGCCACTGGGAGGCATATCTCTGGGATGCTAATTCCAACTTGATTAACCCACGTCATGGTTATTTCCGGCTATTAAAGGAATCTCAGATGGGCTTTTTAAGGCTTAATAAAGTAAAATCAAGAGGAGGATCTAAAGAGAGAAGTTCAGTAACTTGGTGGATGAAACACCTTGAGCGGAGCAGCTCAAAGAAGAAACAGGATCTCACTTCCTCAGAGACAGCTGAGCCTCCAAAGCCTGACATCTCTGTGTTCAAAGAAACAACAGCTATCTGATACTAAACTGAACAGTGACTACGGCAATATTGTGTGGACAACCAAGTTGTGACTAGAAACCATGAAACTGGCATGGCAAACTTCCAAACTAAATGTGTGGATACAGAAGTACATGCAGATCCATGGTTAAAAGAATTTTGCTATTTTTTTTTGCCTTCATTAGTGTTAGCTCAGATTCCTCCCCACAGATGGACAGCTCAAGCACAAAGGTTTTTGTCATGTCCAGTATGTGGATTAGCTGCCTCACTATAATGCTGGCTGGGACCGGCACTAGCTCAGCATCATCAGAGATGAACAATTCTAGTCCCTTGACCAGGCTTGCTCCTTTTAGCATGCTCTGAGCTGGGCACTTCTCTTCCTCTGAGGAGGGGAAGGAAAGACCAGAGGATTATTAAACCTTTAGGCCAGCAGCTATTAAGGATCCTTACTCCTCATGCACCCTGGCTCCCAGACTAACAAAGTTCTCCTTTTCCTTGACCAAGAAGCATTGTCAGCAAGCGTCTTTCCTACCCAACCTGTCAGCCTCCTCCAATCCAAGAGGGCTCCACACAGGATCAGTGTAATGGAGGAACTGGACTTCAAAGGGATAAACTGCTAAAATTCATCATGAAATGCTAAGGGAACCATGGATTGAAAAGAAGGGCTTGAACTCTGAGATACTAGGGTCACATGCAGCAGCATTTTCAAAGCAGCAGAGAGAAATGTCTGTGTTATCTTTAGTACTTCAGAGAACAATGAGCCACTGAAGCAAACCAAAGGACTGGAGGAAAGAGAATTATTTGCAGAAAGGGAAAGACAGATTTCCATCATTTCTGTGTAGTGGTGGATAGAATCACAATAGATGGGAACAAGAGAAAAATAAGTATACTTCTAGTCAAGTCCTGTGGCAGCCTGTTATCACTCTGTCTTGCATTGACTCACTTGACAGAGAAAAAAACCCACCACTCATTCTGTGCTCCTGGAAGCTAGCAGAAATGCTTTAAAGAGTAGCAGAGATAAGCCACAAGCTACCTCAGCAAAAATAAAAATTAACTCATAGAACAAATTTCTTCACAAATGCCAACACCTGGTGATCCAGGAGAGGCAAGGCTTGCAGCTAGAGCTAAAATCTTCTCCTAGTCAAACTGATACACAGACACAGTGAAAGGAAAAAAAAGCCAAATTTTTTGGGAACACCACCTCTCCTTCATATCAGAAAGCAAAGCAGAAAATGTGAGGAATATTGCATAAAAAACATCTTGCATAAACTGAAATGAGAACCTAAAGACATGGCCCAGCACAACCTCTAGGCATGTACAGAGGTTGGTTTAGAACACAGCAACCTATTTGGCAGCACCTTCCAAGGCCTCTTTGAAAATCAGTGCACTAACAGAAAAAAGATAGTTTGTCCTGGACAAAACAGCCCAGTTCCATAAAGCCTTTGTGTTACAAGCCTGCAAATCAGTATCAACCAGCGGCACAGGTAAAGTCCTGGAGTGTTCAATATATTTCAATACCTGATCCCATTCAGCACTGGCATGGTCTGCTCCTCAAAAGGAACAGATGGTGACTGACCTGATCCTGATGCTGCAATTTGACTTGCTCTAGTTGCAGTCTGTGCTGCTCCTGCAGGCTCTCTTTCTTGTTGTTGTACTCCTCCTGCAGCTGCTGCTCCATCGCCTGCAGATCCTCCTGCTGCTGCCTGCACAGCTGCTTCACCTCCTCCTCAAAGGACCTCTTCAGCTCCTCTTTTTCTATTTGTTGCTTCTCACATCTTGCTGTGTTGAGGGCTGCGTAGACAAGACCATACAGTCAGGCTCTGAGCATCTCAGGAGCACATCTTTCTGCGCAGCACTGAGTACAGTGGTTCTCACAAATCTCAGCCATCAACAAGTTCTCACTGTCATTTCTTTGTCCCACTCTTTCAAACATACATATGCACAGGCATTTGTTTTTGTTTAGATAGAGGCAGTGACAAAGTATGCAAAGGCTCATGTAAAACTGTGATGGTGGTGGTGATGATGATGATGCAGGCAATTCCATGGGCCTGCAGGGTGACTGGATGTCCCTTCCTGGCCAGCATGGTCTTGGATCCACAAATCAGGGCTTTGAGGCTGTTACTTTGCTTTGGATATCAAAAACAGTATGAGATACAATCACTTGACACAAAGCCTTTCAATTTGGATTACAAAATTCTTCTTCTTTCTCTCAAGGCAGTCATAGCTAAGTCCCCACTTCCAATGATGTGCCAGGAAGGGGCATATCCTGTGCAAGGAATCACAGAAACATCACAGAAACTTGCAGATTGGAAAAGACCCTCAGGATCACCAAGTCCAACCAATAACTCTACTCTATGAGGTTCACCCTAAACCTTATCCCCCAGCACCACATCCAAACGACATATCCAGGGCTGATGACTCAACCACCTCCCTGGGCAGCCCATTCCAATGCTTGACCACTCTTCCTGTGATTTTTATTCCCTAATATCTAGTCTAAACCTACCCAGTTGCAGCTTGAGGCCATTCTCTCTTGTTCTATTGCTATGTACCTGTGAGAAGAGACCAGCACCAACCTCTCCACAACCTCCTTTCACATAGCTGTAGACCAGCGATGAGGTCTCCCCTAAGCCTCCTCTTTTTCAAACAAAACAGCCCCAGCTCCTTCAGTTGCTCTCCTTAAGATTTATTCTCCAGGCCCTTCACCAACTTTGTTGCCCTCCTCTGCACTCACTCCAGCACCTCAGCAGCCCAAAACCAAATACAATACTCAAGGTGTGGCCTCACCAGAGCTGAGTACAAGAGAGTATGATTGAAAACTTGATCGGGAGAAGGAGATGCACCTCATACATCCCATTTCTCAGCTGTTAGAAGCTGCTCACCCCAAAAAACTGTCTTTTGCACCAGGTCCATTGAGGTCCTCTTAAACACACTTGCTTAATATCTTTTTATATTCAAACCACTGTCTTGTGTGCTTCAGAGCACAAATGGAAGGCTGGTACTAAAGGTAATCAGAATATGTGGAATTTTTACTCTTGTGAACTAACTGACAGATCATATCTCTGAATTCACAACAGTGTCTACAACCAGTTTCAGGAAATGCAACTCCAACAGTTTCACCAAGGATATTCAGTCTATTTCCCCATGTGGTTCCTCATTCATCACAGGATCACAGGATGTTAGGGGTTGGAAGACACCTCCATAGATCATCGAGTCCAACCCCACTGCCAGAGCAGGACCATAAAATCTAGCTCAGGTCAGACAGGAATGCATCCAGACAGGTCTTGAAAGTCTCTAGAGAAGAAGATTCCACAACCTCTCTGGGGAGCCTGTTCCAGTGCTCCATCAACCTTACAGTAAATAAGTTCTTCCTCATTTTGAGGTGGAATTTTCTGTGCTGTAGTTTATATCCATTGCCCCTTGTCCCATCACAGGGCACAACTGGGAAGAGTCTGTCCCCTCCCTCTTGACACTCAGCCCTTATATATTTATTAACATTGATTAGATCCCCTCTAAGTCTTCTCTTCATCAGACCAGAAAGCCCCAGGTCCCTCAGCCTCTCCTCACAGAGCAGTGCTCCAGCCCCTTAATCACCTTTGCAGCCCTCCACTGACCTCTTTTGAGTAGATCCCTGTTCTTCTTAAACTGGGGAGCCCAAAACTAAATGCAATATTGCAGGTGAGGTCTCACCAGGGCAGAGTAGAGAGGGAGGAGAACCTCCCTTGATCTGCTGGACACACTCCTCTTAATGCAGCCCCAGGATCCCATTGGCCTTTTTGGCCACGGGCACATTGCTGTCCCATGCATACCCTGTTGTCCATCAGGACTCCCAGGTCCTTCTCCACAGAGCTGCTCTCCAGCAGATCACCTCCCAACCTGTACTGGTGCAGTTTATTACTCCTTCCCAGGTGCAGGACTCTGCACCTGTCCTTATTGAACCTCATTTGGTTTCCCTGTGCCCAGCTCTCCAGTCTGTCCAAGTCTCACTGAATGGCTGCACAGCCACCAGGTGTGTCAGCCAAGCCTCCCAGTTCGGTATTGTCAGCAAACTTGCTGAGCAGACTCTGTCCCCTCATCAGTGTCATTGATGAGTGTCATGGTAGGCCTAAACAAGCCTCTTGGGCTTGTGAATGTCCTGGCTTATGCAGACATGTTTTTCTGCTCTCTCTCCTTCTGTTTTGGGGAGAGCAACTGCGGGAAAAGGGACAAAGGACCTGGCGCCACTAAGACTGGGGTCCGGGGTCTGTCCATCACCTGCGGTAAACAGGGTGCACACGACTGCCTTGTGCAGGGCCCGTGATCTGCCCAAAAAAGGATAAAGCAAGCCTATGGCTTCACCCAATATGGCCAAATCTTGGCTAACTGCCATTTGA
>WBNM01002631.1:1027-12681 GCA_013399055.1 Ramphastos sulfuratus
GGGGGAGGTGAGGGGTGGTGGTGATTGTCTACCTAGACTCTGAAAAAGCCTTTGACACTGTTTCCTACAGAATTCTCATGGACAAACTGGCTGCTCATGGCTTGGATGAGCACAGTTCTGCTGGACAAACTGGACCCAAAGAGTGGTGCTCAATGGAGTTAAATCCAGCTGGCAGCTGGTCACAAGTGGTGCTCCTTAGGGCTCAGTGTTGGGGCTACTTCTATTTAACATCTTTATTGATGACCTTGATGAAGACATAGAGTGTGTCAGCAGTAAGTTTGCAGGTGACACCAAGTTAGGTGTGAGTGTTCAGCTGTATGTCAGGCGCAGGGTTCTCAGTGCTTCTTCTCTTGATCTACCTTTTTACCAGTAGTGGAAAATGTCCTTTAATATTACCTAGTGTCATACAACCACAGGACTGGCCTCTTCTTCTGTGGAGTCATATTACATAATAACAGTAGCCTCTTTCAGTTTTAAAAGCCTAGAATGTTGTGTTCTGTGGCAAAGAAAGATCTTCCAGGCTGCAGTCTGAAGCTGGTTTTGTCTCATTTTCAGGGAAAGAACCCCAGCAGTGCACTCTGCATCAGCTGGTGGGTCCACATTGATTACCAATCTCTCCATGTGAAACAGAGATCACATCTTTTCCTCTTTGGCTGTCTGTCCACCACTCACTCAGAACAGAAAGCGACCCCAGGAAGGCATTTAACAGGTGCTTTGTACTTAATGCAAAATCACAAGAAAGCATTTCTTTAAAACTACAAATCTCTACACCTAGTTTGAGTCTCAACAGAGAGGAAGAGTTCAGCAGATAAAAGAGCATTTGCCTGGGTGGTTATTTAACTTTGCAGGCTCATTAATCAAGCAACACAAACCTCATTCAGCAAACAGGTGTTTAATTGAGTAAGCTTTTTCATTCATCCAATTTATGTTAAAATACTCTGTGCTAATTAGTTCACAGTTACTCCCAAGTTGATCTGCAATCAATTCATGTTCTTCACAAGCATTGCTGATCTTCTTTTAGGTGAGAAGTACACAACAAATAAAGAAACTACACTATTTTTAACTGACCTACAGGTTGCTGTAAATATACAAAGTATTAATCACAAAATGACTAAAGAGAGCAAGACAACAACAAAGGACACTGCTTCGTATGCAGAGAGAGGAATGCTCTGCTGCACTGGTCCCTTGCTGAAATCATGCAGAGCTTATAGCAGGGGATCAGGAAACTAATTTGAACAGTCTGTGAGGAGAAAGGGAATCAAAAGGGGTTTGAGATCAGTGGTAAACAGTATCATAGTCTTCAATACATAAGTCATGAGTCAGCTTTTGAAAGAACAGGTAACATCATGGAAGACCCCAGAAAGACTGAAGTCTTGCAATCAAAGGACAAGCAGCTGGTGTGTATATAAAGGGCACAGAAACTAAACAGCTCACAGGCATTTACATTGGAGATGAGAGTCCTCACAAACAGATTTCCTGGCACACTTTCCAACCCCTCATCTTGCAAACTCTCTCCTACCTCAGATTTTTTAAAGGCACATCATTCAGCTGTTGGTAGAGAGGGTAGCTGCTGCTGTGTTCTGGGTCTGAGCTCACTGAAAATCCCTGATAAACACTCTATGAAACTCTCAATACTTTCTGTCAGACTGGTTTTGAGCACAAGCATGGGGGAAGCAGTTTCATGGTGATAACCTGATTGCAGGTTTTATACAAACACTGTGGTTTTGGATCTTGATTCCTTTTGGATTTTAAGATGTCAGCCTGTGATTTAAAGAGGGTAGAAAAAGCTACAGAAGGGGAATTAATCAGTTTGTTAATTGCAGTAAAGACATCAGAATTCCAGCTCCATCACAACTATTTTTAGAGGTGACTTTAGTAGGTAACTACCTACTAAAAAGCAAAGTGCCAAACTGAGGAATTTGGAAGCTTTGCATGGTGAGTGGGGAGTGACCAGAACACCACAACTGGTGTTTTTTAGCTTTTTCTCTTTGATTTTTCATTCAGTAGCCTTTTCAAATGTAGCACAGGCCATCACTTTGAGATGTCACCTGCCTTAGGTGGCATGTTAGGTGAGCAGAGAAGGGAAACAGGGAGGGCAGGCTTTGAATGTCAGCTTCACCTTGAGTGTTTGCAACCCTGATCTTCAAGAAGGAACATATACAGTGAGGACTTCATAGGATCATAGAATGGGAAGGTTGGAAGGGACCTCAAAGATCATCCAGTTTCAACCCCCTGCCAGAGGCAGGGACACCTCCCACTAGGACAGGGCACTCAAAGCCTCCTCCAACTTAGCCTTGAACACCTTCAGGGAGGTTGTGGAGCACAGAATCACCCAATGTGATCTTTTTGATCACATTGGGTGCTTCTGTGCTCCACAACCTCCCTGGGCAACCTGTGCCAGTGTCTCACCACCCTCACTGCAAACAACTTCCTCCTAACATCCACTTTCAATCTCCTCTCTACCAGTTCAAACCCATTGCCCCTTGTCCTGCCATTCCAAGCCCTTGTCAACAGTCCCTCCCCAGCCTTCCTGGAGCCCCCTTCAGATACTGGAAGGCTGAAGTGTGAAATGGAATATAAAACTGAGAGGCATTGTTTCATGGTACCAAAGCTCTCGGCTTAACACAGGCTTTTGGAGCTGCTTTTTCAGCTCTGTAAACAAGAATTTATCTATACCAAGAGACAAGGATAGGAGGTTTCTTTTCAAAGGAGCAGATGGCAGAAGTGTCAGAGGCATCCTACTTTTCTCTTCTTCTGTGTAAATAAATATATTTTAAAATGCTGAACCTGATATGAAGTTTATTTCAATAATTAATGTAAGTGGTATGCACTTGGAGCCTAGGAATTCCCATCACTTCTGGGCAGCGTCCATAGAGAGATCTTGGAACAGAAGAATCCTGTGCCCTTCAAACTGTCACAGATATTTTTTTTTCCCCCACACAGAATGCATTCATTTGTTCTATCAGCGTATTTGTGGAGATGCTAGGAAAATGTAGAGTGCAAAAACAAAGCAAAACAGAAAAATAGCAGCAACCTTTCTCCTATTTTGAAACCTAAGAATCCCCTCAAGTCTTGGCTGCTGCTTTTTCCTTCTTCTTACCCTGCTGCTCTTTGATCTGTGTCTTCTTAAGTGGATAAATATATTTTAAATTATTGCTAGCCCCAGGGGAACCAAAGTGGTGTTAGCTAGCGAGGAGATGCTTTTAGGAGATGTCACTAATGCAGGTGGTGAAATTGGGAAGAAACTGTTAAGGACTGGGACAGCTCAGCTAGATCTGAGCTAAGTTAGGGCTGAAAGAAATGAGTGCAGCATTGAGTGTCTTCTCTGGGATCTTCAGTGTGGCAGGGCACACCCAGGTCTCTGCCACACTGCAGGTTTGAATGTGGTGTGAAACTGTTTTACTCCCCCCTACCTCTGGCTCCAGGGGTTTGGAATGTGGAAAGAAGTAGGCACCAAGTTCCTTACCCCACCCCCGTGGGCTTGAACGGGGAAGAGCAAATGGCCCCAGCATAGATATATGGCAACTGGGCACAGTGTCTAGGGGGACTTTGGCTGGGACTTTGACTGGGGCCTTGAGGNAGCCACTGAAACTCTCTGAAATTTCCTGACTGCTTCTCCTTCTCATTAGGACTTGAAGAACAGGAACTTCCAGAATGGTCTTTTACTCCTATGTGCAACTTTTAAGTACATAGGGTTACCAAAGCTGACATCTATAGAAATGTTCAGATTTGGAGCTGTATTCTCCATGGTGTTTCAATGTCTGGAAGACAGCAACAAACTCTAATCACTCTGATTCTGGTCATGTCAGTTGTGCTGTTTGTGCATAATTAGTGTTGAAGGCTGAATACAGAAGAAGCTGAGCAACTGCTCAGCCTGGATGGAGATGGAGATGCTGGCTGACCCATCCACCATGCTGCAAACATTAAAAGTGGATTTCTGGTTTCTCTAGAGTAAAATGTTTCAGAACTGAGAGCCTGAGTAGCCTACACAGTTAAAAGACAGAGCTAATGGTTCTGAAAATCAGTTTAGGGGCTGCAAAGCAGGAGCCCACTCCTCTGCAGAAAGTGGACACTACAATTTATTATACATTCTGGGATCAACAAAGTGCTGTTTCAATACTTTAGACAGAATCTGACTACACTGAATGAGTCAAACCCTGTAAGGTGAAGCTCACCTGTCCCCACGTGCAGATGGTGCTGAGCATGCATAACAAACTTTGATCAGGTGCCTAGGAAGTGATGTGAGCTCTGACTGATTCTCAGATGCATTCAGACTGCTAATGTACATGGGATAAGCCAGTCAAACCTTTTCTAAGACTTACAAGATGTGATTCATCTAACCTAATTTTAGGAATCTAAAACACAGATCTGAGCCAGACACTGTAGGCTCCTCTATAGACCACAGAAAGAGATGCTAAAACACACAACTCTCTCTTCTTTTGGTTATGCTGAATAAATGTTCTTCTCCAAATTACCTCTGGAGATGTTCAGAACCCATCTGGACCCAATCCTGTGCAACCTGCTCTAAATGAACCTGTAGGGACTCCAGAGGTCCCTTCCAACTCCTACCATTCTGCAATTCCATGGTGCCAAGCCATGGTAGGCCTAAGCAGGCCAAAATAGGCTTATACATATCCTGGCTTGCCCAGAGATGTTTTTCTGCTCTCCCTCCTTCTGTTTTGGGGAAAAGTAACCGTGGGAAAGAGGACAAAGAACCTGGAGCCACTGAGTCTGAGGACTGTGACCTGCCCAGACTTGTTTGCATCCTGTGGTAAACAAGGTACACAGGCTCAGCTTGTGCCTGCCTTGTGCAGGGCTGTGTGCTGCCCTAAAAGGGGTAAAGCAAGCCTCTGGCTTCAGCTAATATGGTCAGGCTTGGNCTATCATGTTTGCCTTTGCTGGGGACCTCTTACAGTGTTCCAGTTTTGCCTGCTCCCTGTGTGTATAAATTTCCAAACCCTGTGTTTGGAACCTTGTAACTAAGCTTTCTGGTGAGATTTAATGGTAATAAACAATTTTTGTAATTATTAACAATCTCTGCCTGGGTATCAAAATTAACATCAATTAGTAATTTTGCATCATTCGTAACAGTAGGAAGAGATCACAGAGATGGAGGCTGAAAGTGTGCAGAACTGTCTGCCTGATATTCAAAATGCTTTATGATAAAGACCATTCTGGAGAATGGTTGCACCTTTTTATGTGGGTACCTTCTTTGTGCATAAAAAGGAGGGCTTCATCTCTCTTGAAAAGTTTATTTTGGCTGTCTGAAGGCCTTTCCAGTCCTCTAGCAAGTACTTCACTGGTTTGCTCAAAAAATGGATGTGGCTGGTGGTGATCTGTCTTGCACAGAATATTTAATTGGCATTTTCAAGTGATGAGATCAATCTAGAATGATGTGGTTTGGATTATTTGCTTGAAAGAGTATTTCACTTATTGACAGTGTGTGGTTTCTGTCATTATTTTGATCTGTAGTGGCAGAATGCTCCAAATAAAGATAACCAGAACTTCTTATTACAGAAAACAGGAGGGGGGAAAAAACCCTCTATATTCTGTTTGAAACCATGGGATGGTTTTCAGTAAGTTTGTGCAGTGGACTCCTGGACATAATTAAACAGCATGAGGAATGCATATGCTCACAAAGGTCCTTTCACAAAGCCTTTGCCCTAAAAGATGTAGCCTTAAACATCTTTAATGAAATCCTCAGAGCAACAAGTAACTCCCACTCCCTACAAGTGGATTATTACAGTCTTCACAGCCTTGTGGAAGTTTTAATTGAAGGGCACTACTTAAAGGGATGGTGTGGGATGACTCTAAGGTAAGATTGATCAGTACAGGCAGAATTTTATTACAAGTGTCAATTAGATTGAAAAGTGTTATAAAAAAGATCATTTGCATAGCTTTAGGGGACAAGGAGACACATTATTCTGAAATCTCCTTTGCTGATTGTTTAGTGATTCTCTAAGGGTACCAGGGAGGAAATATTCCCTCCTGCAAGAGGAGACAGTAGCCACTTTCTGACTGGCTTTGATTTAAAGCTCGTTAATGAGATATGTGCAGCTAATTAAGAGCAGAGAGAATTTAGCTATATACCACAGTGCAGAACACAGCATTTATCAGAGAGGATTGGACTATTGCCCTGTGGAAGTTCAATGCTGTGCTACCAGGAACGATTGAGTTCCAGTGCTTCAGAGAAGCACAATATAGCAAATAGCTAAAACTGGTTGATACCTTTTTGTTTTTTTTTCTTTCCCTAGAAAACTAATGTTGCATTGAAAACATATTCCTTTAGTGAAAACACTCATTTTTGTTAATTCAACACAGTAAGGACAAGCTCTGCTTTTTAATTTTCACCTTATTTTTTTTTTTTCTCCTCTGGAGGGAAGGGATAAATTAGCAGACAGAAAGCCTTTGGCTATTGCTACTACAACTTTTTTGGTGCTTGAAGTAGATTTTGGGATTGTCTATAGTAATATTTTAGTTGGGCTCGGGAGCATCCTCTGAAACAAATCTTTCTCCAGCTTCCCACTTGCCATATTTCTGTTTCCATCACAGAAATGGAAATATGATCCCTTCAATGAGCAGACTCAATCACATTTGAAAGGGAATGTTCATGAAAGAAAGTTCCTTTTAGGCTGAAACCTGGAGTACTGTGTACAGTTCTGGAGCCCCCAGCACAGGAAGGATAATGAACTGTTGGAGCAGGTCCAGAAAGATGCTGAGAGGGCTGCAGCAGCTGTGCTGTGAGGACAGGCTGAGAGAGTTGGGGCTCTGCAGCCTNAGAGGCATTCCAGGCATGCACCTAAGTCTGTTTGAACTGCTAATGAGCATTCAGGCCCTGGATCAGGCTACTAATCTGAAATAAAAAATATAATCTAAAATAAAAAATCTTGAATAATAATGTTGGGCTCTCAGCATTGTTTCACTTCAGCTATCTCTTCTTTTTGGGCTGCTCTGCTTCCTAGTAGAGCTATGATATCTGTCTTTCTAAACAGCATTTCCACTCCTGTGTAACTCCACAACCACACAACCAGTAGTGTAGTTTGACTTGCTGTGTGTCACCTACACTGACCTCACATCTTAGACCCAGTTCTTACAGAAAACCTGCTCCCTGTGCCATGGTGAAGGCCAAGTGCAATATGCCACAGTGGCTAAAAGGATATTATGTGTCTGGTTGAAGGCAGCACAGTCCTGCTCACAATTATTTCTTTGTCACGTGAGATGAAACTTCAAAGCTACAAAAAAACCCAACCCAAATCCAAATCAACCCAAACCCAAACCAAACCATACCAAAACTAAAACTAAACCAATCCAAATTAAACCCAACCCAACCAAACCAAAGCAAACCTAACCAAATGCAAAGCAAACCACACCAAAACTCAAGCCAAACCAAACCAAACCATATCATACCAAACCAAAGCAAACCCAAAACCAAACCAGAGAGAACTCATCCCCCCAGCAATAAAAAAAAAACCAACCAACCAACCAAAAACCTGAGGAAAATTAATGTTGTGTTCAGTTTGGGACACTTCATTACAAGAACGATGTGGAGGTGCTGAGTGAGTGCAGGAGNATTACAAGAAAGATGTGGAGGTGCTGGAGTGAGTGCAGGAGAGGGCAAGGAAGTTGGGGAAGGGCCTGGAGAATAAATGTTATGAAAAGTGACTGAGGGAGCTGGGGATGGTCAGTGTGAAACAAAGGAGGCTGTGGGCAGACCTCATTGCTGTATGCAGGATGCTGTGGAGAGGCTGCTGCTGGTCTCTTCTCACAGGTAAAGGGTGATAGAACAAGAGGGAATGGCCTCAAGCTGTAGGTTTAGACTGGATATTAGGTAACATTTTTTCCCATCAAGAATGGTCAGGCATTGGAATGAGCTGCCCAGGGAGGTGGTGGAGTCAGCAAGCCTGGGTGTGCTTAACAGTCATTGTGATATGGTGCTTGAGGATGTGGTTTAAGGGTGAACTTTGTAGAGCAGGGACAAGGGTTGGAGTTGATGGTGCTGGGGAGTCTATTCCAATCAGAATCTTTCTGTGACTTTTTGTCCCTGTGATTCATTTTGATGCAGAGGGACATAGTCATAATGTGTGTCATAGAATGGGAAGGTTGGACCTTTTGCCATCTCTAGCTAGTGAGCCTATAGGTGTTAAAGCACTTCTTGGTGTGCATCGCTCAGTGCATCACTTCCCACTTTGTACCATTAATTTTTAAACCATTTTCTTTACTGCAGGCTCCAGAGTCATTTACCTGTTTCTTTAAAATGCTGCAACACTCCTTTGGCTGGATGTGTAATGCACCTTCATGTCACTGGCAAATGTCATTTCAACAGAGCTCTGTTGCTCGCCTGAATAAAACATCAAACTGTTAAACAAGTTTGGGCATGGATCTTCAGGAAAGCCTATTAAGAACCTCCTTCCAGTCCAGGGGAACTCATTGTAACAGAATCCCTTGAGCCTGGCTTTATTTTTCCAAAAACATTTGTTGTTGTTGTCTCTGTGAGAACTTGCTCTCTCATCGAATTTCCATGTAGTAATGCACACAGTACAAAAATCAGTAACCACTTGGCAGTGTTTTTCCCTCTTATGATGCAGGAATTTATTTTACTCTTCTCTGAAGCATGGTAACTCCTTACATTTGACAGGTTTATGAAAAAATATTGCTTTGATGGCATGCCTTATCTAGGTAGCTTGTCAGCTCAGCATGACTTTCTGGTGGCCAAACTGAACTTGCAGTTCTGGGAAACTATAATTTAGTTCAGAGAATCAAAGAATCATAGAATCTTAGAATCATAGAATTGTAGAACCAAGCAGGTTGGAAGAGAGCTCCAAGCTCAGCCAGCCCAACCTAGCACCCAGCCCTAGCCAAGCAACCAGACCATGGCACTAAGTGCCCCAGCCAGGCTTGGCTTCAACACCTCCAGGGACAGAGACTCCACCACCTCCCTGGGCAGCCCATTCCAATGCCAATCACTCTCTCTGCCAACAACTTCCTCCTAACATCCAGCCCAGACCTCCCCTGGCACAGCTTGAGGCTGTGTCCCCTCCTTCTGTTGCTGTGTGNGAATATTCACTTGCTGTTGGTTTTGATCATTGACAAGAGTGTAACATGGAGATTATTATTCAGCTTTGTGGCTGTGGCAATGTGTGACTTTGTGCATGGAAGTTGCCTCAGAGTCACTGAATCATAGAATCATAGAATGGGAAGGTTGGAAGGGACCTCAAACACCCAGTTCCAACCCCCTGCCATAGGCAGGGACACCTCCCACTAGCACAGGGCACTCAAGACTTCGTCCAACCTGGCCTTGAATACCACCAGGGAGGGAGCAGCCACAACCTCCCTGGGCAACCTGTGCCAGTGTCTCAGCACCCTCACTGTAAAGAAGTTCCTCCTACCATCCAGATCTATCATGCAATCAGATCTATCATGAAATGATAGAAAAAGTTGGTTGGAAAATCAGTTTAGACCTACCTCCTGCTCGCAGCAGGGATGTGGTCAGTGCCGGATTAGGTCAGACAGGGCTCGCTCCAGTTTCTGGTGGATACAATTGCTTGAGTGTTTCAACATTCAAGGAAAGCAAAAACAAATGGGTCACAAGTTAGGGTGATGTGAAATTCAGATTTGCATTTGAATAAATATTCGCAGATCTCTTTCATATTATTCCCTCAGGCCATGAAAAGTACAGGCAGAGAAAACTGAGAGCTCTCTAGACTGGCTGATTGATATGGTTTGTATTTGCCATGTAAATGTATAATGTTTAATACTGTATCTATACAAATACAATGCTGATTGACAAACTTGCCCAGAAAGAGTCATCTCCTAGGAGGAGAAAGTCATTAACATTTTAAAAAGCAAAACTCCTGAAGGAAAGCTGTGGAGGCACTGCAAAGGAAGGTGGCACTTTGAAATGTGGGAAGGTAGGAGCAGTCAATAGTGAGCATTCTTTTCTTTTTATTGCAACAAATTTCAAGGATTTCATTTTCCCCCCCCTAAGAAGAAGCAAAACACTTGATATGCAAATAGGAGAATCAAAAAAAAAAAAAAAGGATTGAGGAATAATTAATTTTATGATATATATTTGAAAACACAAACCCAGAATTGTAAATTGCATGTTTAAATTTCAATAAAATGAGACAAATGTGCAACGTGTTAAAGGAGCCTTTAGCAGCTGAGCTCCACAGAGGCTGTAAAGAAGGACACAGCCTCTGAATGTAGCCTACTTGCTACGAGTTTCCAGACAGCAATCCTCTAAGGGAAAGAAAGAAACCCAAATCTACTGTTCAGGGGGAGAAAAACAATCAGCAGGTAAGTTTGGCTTTCTGCTTCTGGTGTGGGGTTGGGTTTTGGTTTTGTTTGTTTGCTTGGTTGTTATTTGGGTTTTTTGGTTTGGTTTTCTTTTTGCTTTCTTCTTATTTTTCTTTGTTTTTTTCTTCTTTGTTGCTTTCTTTCTTAAGTATTTGGTTTGGATTTTGGTTTGGTTTTTGGTTTGGCTTTTGGTTTGGCTTTTGATTTGGTTTTTGGTCTGTTTTTTTATTTGATTTTTTGTTTGGTTTTTTGTTTGGCTTTTGGTTTGGTTTATGGTTTGTTTTTTGGTTTGGCTTTTGGTTTGGCTTTTGATTTGGTTTTTGGTCTGTTTTTTTATTTGATTTTTTGTTTGGTTTTTTGTTTGGCTTTTGGTTTGGTTTATGGTTTGTTTTTTGGTTTGGCTTTTGGTTTGGCTTTTGGTTTGGTTTTTTGTTTGGTTTTTTGTTTGTTGTTTTTTGTTTGGGTTTTTTCGTTGTTTTTTGTTTGCATTTTGTGGGGTTTTGGTTTATATTTGTTTGGTTTTTTGTGGTTTTTAGTTTGTTTATTTTTGGTTGTTTTTGGTGGCTTTTTTGTTTTGTTTTTTTTGTGGTTTTGTTTGGTTTTGTTGGTTTTGTTTGCTTGCTTTGTGTTTGGTTTGGTTTTTCTGCTTTTTTTTGTTCTTTGGGTTTTTTTTTTTTTTGTTTGGTTTGGGTTTTTTTTTTGTTGTTGTTTTGGTTTTGTTTTGGTTTGGTTGGTTTGGTTGGTTTTGGTTTGGTTTTTTGGCTTTTTTTGTTTTTTTTGCTTTGGTTTGGTTTGTTTTTTGGTTTATTTTGTTTGCTTTGGTTTGGGTTGGATTCTTGGGGATTTTTTTGGGTTTTGGTGGGTTTTGGGGTGTTTTTTTGGGTTTTTTTGTTTGGTTTGGTTTTTTTGTTTTGGTTTTGGGGTTTGGTTGGTTGGTTTAGGTTTTTTTGTTTGGGGTTTTTTGGGTTTTTTTGTTTTGTTTGTTTTGGTTTGGTTTATTCTGGAGGTGTGTTTTTTTGTTTTTTGCTTTTTGTTTCTTTTCCTTAGGCAGCTTACAGCACATGAGTAAGATAACAGTTAAGACAGTTACCATTTGTCCTGGTGCCCTGCCTTGCAGAATGAGAAAGTAGTTTCCATTTTAATGAGCAGTGGTAGAGGAGAATGTTGGTTCACACAGCATCCAGGAGAGAACTGCTGATGGCATGAGCAAGAAGGATAATGAGTTTTGGGTTTTATCAACAAGGTTTGCTCTATCTCCCAGTTTCCTTTTCAGTCCCTGTGCAACCTCTTGCCAGAAAGGGTCCCTGCACCTTGCTTCATGTCCTCAATCTACTTTACCTCTCTTAATCCCAAGCACA
>WBNM01002632.1:0-10118 GCA_013399055.1 Ramphastos sulfuratus
TGCTGGGGGCTCCAGAACTGATGCCTCTCAGTAGAAATGGATATGATTCGGGGTCAGGAAGAGGAGAAATGTTTCCCAATAATGTGTTGAGTAGGGAAATTCCTACAGTAAGTGCATCTATCTAGCCACTGGTGTCAGATGGTAGGAGAGAGATGCCAACGCAGAATCATAAAATCATAGAATCATAGAATCAACCAGCTTGGAAGAGACCTCCAAGATCATCTAGTCCAGTCCTATCCAATCAACTAGACCATGCCACTATGTGCCTCCTCCAGTCTTTTCTTGAACACCTCCAGGGACTGTGACTCCATCACCTCCCTGGGCAGCCCATTCCAATGCCAATCACTCTCTCTGTGAAGAACTTCCTCNAATGCCTAGGATGGCTGGCCAGTGTGGAGAGGAAGGCACTCATTAGCTGAAGACAAAAATAATCTGTTCTGATTTGGTAGACAAAGTGTCCTGCCTGATCTACCAGAATGAGTAAGTTTTGCCACCTATTCATCATTTCTAGTTGATACTTGCTCTTGCTTTAATCTAGATTTTGGCCTTAAGTGGCTCAACTTACAGCAAGCTTCACTTCCACATTATGACACATTATGTGCTTGAAAAGCTGTGCAAAATCCTTTTGTTCCTCTAGGTACTCCAAAGTGTCTAGTGATAGAATCATAGAATGGTAAGGTTGGAAGGGACCTCAAGGATCATCCAGTTCTAACCCCCTGCCATAGGCAGGGACACCTCCCACTAGTACAGGTCACTCAAGGCCTCGTCCAACCTGGTCTTGAACACATCCAGGGAGGGAGCAGCCACAACCTCCCTGGGCAACCTGTGCCAGTGNCTGGCACAACTTGAGACTGTGTCCCCTCGTTCTGTTCCTGGTCACCTGGGAGAAGAGACCAACCCCCCACCTTCAGGTAGTTGTAGGAGGCAATGAGCCTCCTCTTCACCAGGCTGAACACCCCCAGCTCCCTCAGCCTCTCCTCACAAGGCTGTGCTCCAGGCCCCTCACCAGCTTTGTCACCCTACTCTGGACATGTTCCGGTACCTCAATATCTCTCTTGGATTGAGGGGCCCAGAACTAGACACAGGATTCAAGGCGTGGCCTGACCAGTGCTGAGTACAGAGGAAGAATAACCTCCCTTGTCCTCCCATTGAGGACGTGATGCTTGTCTGCCTGTCCCTCTCACTCAATCCTGGATCCAGCACTGCTTCTTGTGGCAGCTGCTGGAGATATTTTCCCACTGCACAGCCCATGTGTCTCCACAGCCCATGTGTCTCCTGCACCTGCAGAGGATTGAAATGACCATCTCCCCTCTACTCTCTCATGCTCCTTACTCCCATCAGAAACCCCAGAGGAGCATGACACTCTGTGGAGGGCTCCAGCTTGTCTTGAGTCGTCTTGTCCGCAGTGTCTTGCATTGGAAGTCCTCCTTAGTTTTAATTAAAGCTTTGAGAACCTAAGTCAGGCAGAAAGAAGAAAAATGCTAAGAACAGCTAATTTCTTAAACTGCTCTCTGGCACCTTTTGAAACTTACCTCATGTATCAAATTAAAAATGCTAATAGATGGCCAATAAAAAAGAAAAGACTAAACCTCTTTCTTCTCTGTAATTTCAGTGAGCTGAGTGGCTCTGTGCATCAATTAGTGGTGGGAAATGAGTTTTCCTCCGTTGGGTAAGGAGCAGAGTGGAGGCACAAACCCACAGGCTTGCTTCTGAAATAGTTGACTCTCCAGGATGTCTTCAGCAAAGGCACATGGGGCCACACCGAGGTGGTGCTCCTCCTGCTTTAGTAGCATAGATTTAATACTTCTTGTTACTTTTTGTCTCAAAGCAGACCGTAAGTCTGAGCCTTTAGATGGAGATGGAGATTTGAAGCAAGCACTGTGGCTTGTTTTACAGAGGCCTCGATGTCATCTGTGTACTGCTTTAACTGCAGTAATTAATACAAAATTAGAACAAGCACATGTAGGCACTACCCTTGTGCTGCCTTAAGCTGTCTTTGCAGAGATGCTATCTGTTACATTTCCCAGCTGCTTGCTAGCAGCACTCATGGCTACAGCAATCTCAGCTTGTGCTAAACTAGGATCATAGCAAGCTTTATGTGTCTAGAGAGCAAGGAGGCTTTGAAGGTCTTGCAGATTCTGGAGATAGAAGATAGGAAAATCTGCAATCTCCCCCATCCACGCTCAGTCACTATGGGTTTGCAAATGAAAAATATATATCATTTTTTGCCCCAGTTAGAGGTTTGAGCACAAGGCTCCTGCTGGCAAAACAAGCACTGTATTAGGCTTGAGAGCTTTGAAAGAAAGATAGATACTGATGAATGGCAAATAGTTTATCCAAAGCAAGATGGACAGAGGAATACAAACAGTGATGGACACCAGCTGAAGACCCTGTTTCATGTGTACCTGGTCTCATGTGTATCTGCATATGATAGGAATTAATCAGAGGAGAGATGGACTTTGAGTCTCTCACTCTTAGGAAGCTGCAGATGTATCATGATGACTGCATGATGACTAAAACATGTAAAAAGGATCTTTCAAGCTATGTGTTGTTAGCATGGGATGGCTCCTGTGGCAGCAAGGAGGACTCTTACTTCTACTCAGAATCATAAACTTACTCCCTTCTTGAACCACTGTTTACACTCTTTCCATTTTTGTTTCCCTTTTGTCTTTTTCCATAAATACCCACTAATGATTGACATCTTGTAGCCCAAAGATAAATGTTCAGTTAAATATACAGTCCCAGCATATGGATTTTACAGGTCAGCTGGAACACCTTGGAGGTAAAAAGTCCAGGGAGCCTGAAGGAGGTCATGGAAAGCATCACAGTCACACAATTTGGCCCATATCCAGTGCCTCTGTACTTAAAAGCTTTCGTCCAGCTAAAAGCAGCCTTGGAGCACCAGAAGATCTGAATAATAACTCTTGAGTATAGTTAATGAAATTTCTGGGTTTGATGTAATTCATTCATATTGCGTGTTCCTTCTCCTTCCTCCCTCCCAGTGCTGCAGTGGAGGGGATGAAAAAGAGTGAGAAAATTGCAAGTGGAAGCTTCTACTTCCCCTCTGAATTTGTCTTGACTTTTGAATCCCTTGAGGCCTTCACAAGTATGCCGTGTGGCAGGCCTGTCCAAATGAGCAGTGACACCTTCGTAACTGCACAGGGCAGGGAAGGCTGTTTGGAAGGAGCAGAAAATGAGGATGTCAAGTTCCCAGGGGTCCATGACATGTTCCTTCCATCCCCACAGCAGGAGCAGAGGGAGGAGGATGATAGGGCAACACTAGAGATGGTGGAGGAGCAGAGGAATTTGCATGCAGTAGCAAGGTTTCCACTCATTACAACACCTTAGGTACTTCAACACCATGGTTTAAAGGCTGCCGTGATCAGGGAACCTCTCTGCAGCAGCATAAAGCAAGAGAAAATCTGCTTGACTGGTAAGACAATGCTAACACAGAAGGCCCAGCTGGTGTCCAGGCTCACAAGCTTTAGTCCCTAGGGAACAGCAAAGGAAAGGACAAAGATGTCCAGATTTGGGGGTCTGAATATTTCTTCTCATGGCCAACAGACAGGACCAACCTCTCTACACTTGAAACCCCTCACACTCAGTGCACCACTCCGGATACTACCCAAGGGCAGGTCTGTGCTGGTTTGAGCTAATTGGAATATTTNTACAGGAGCAGGGCAGCTTCCGCTGCTGGAGTACTGCCACAAAGTTGTTTTGCCACTGTTTCTGCAGCTCTGTAGCAAACATTCTTAGGGCTCACCGCTAGCTCCATTACATTCACACAGAAGGAAGGGAAAGTCTACAGCTCCAGCTGTGTGTTCAGAGGGTTGGAACTAGATGATCCTTGAGGTCCCTTCCAACCTTACCATTCTATGATTAGCTTAGCTTTAGCTGTGTCCAGCAAAACAGAGTGAAACCAGCACAAGCTTGCAGGATCTTAATGATCTATAGCAGCTAGTGGTTGGATGGTCATGGCACTTGCCAGCACTGAGGAGCAGAGCCATGTGCAGTCAGATATGGTGGAGATATCAGATATCTTGTGAAAGCAGTGTCATTATGATTGCTTTTGAAGATTTGCCTTCACTCATGACGGAGCACAGTGCTAAGTCGAGGCTTTGAGTGCTTCACAATGGTACCTGGATACTTGCCTTATTTTGTGTCGCTTGCAGACAGAAACTGTTGCAGGATTTTGATTTGTGAAGCTTTAGTTTTTCTTCTGTCACTACTCTCCAACCCTACACAGCAGCACAAGTGTCACAACCACAAGGGCCATTTTGCCTAGCATGCTAGCTAGGACAAGCTTCTGTGCTTGCCCTAAGTGGTGTCCATGGTAAGCTAGAACCAGGGCATCCAGGACAATAAGTTCTTCTATCTTACACAAACATTACATTCAATTTAATATAAAGGAGTGGGGAAAAAAGATTTGTAACTTCCAGATAACTTTCCAGATTTCTGGTAGCCTGGGACACAAACTTAATTAGAAAGACTGAAATGTCATCATCTCCTAGAGGAGGGTGAGCATCTTTTTTCCATATTCTGAGCATCTTTCTTGGATGCACTGACTGGTCAAACAAAAGTGATCTGCTATTTCTTAAATGGCAGTGTCTCTCTGTAAAGACTAGGGAAATGACTTCTTGGAAACAGAATGATCCTCTGCTCATACTCTAGTCCATTTAGGGAAAATTACTGACCTATCCTAGCCTTACCCAGATTGTCTGGTTTTTAAAGGTAATCCTGGACAAGGTTGTGCTTTCGCAGCCATGAAAAGCCCTGAGGAGAGTTGGAGGCATAGCATCTCCAAGCTGTGGAGCTCCCGGCTGTGGCAGCAGCTGCAGGCAGAGCAGAGAGCATATGGAGAAGCACAGGTCAGTGCCTCATGGTGCCTGCCTCAGCTCTGCAACACATGAGCTAAGCAGAGCCACGGTGACAAGCAATGATCTTTTACTAGTATATACCAACATCTCCAAGGGCCCTGTGAATTT
Source organism: Ramphastos sulfuratus (assembly GCA_013399055.1). Lineage (NCBI taxonomy): Eukaryota > Metazoa > Chordata > Aves > Piciformes > Ramphastidae > Ramphastos > Ramphastos sulfuratus. The sequence continues at coordinate 4,986 of WBNM01002632.1, forward strand.
TTCAAGTGATTACTTAATCTAGTAGGCGATGAGCAGTCTGACCTGGACATCTTTATAATGGCTTAAGTATGCTTGTAGGATATCACGGTTATGGTTCCTAGACAAAGACCTGATGTCTATGACATGACAGGGAAGTCACAGCAAAGGACCTCACAAGTTATCCTCACAAACTGTACTAGTCAGTGCTCTTTCTCAGGGGTACAAGCAGCCTTAAAACGTCTTGCCTCTGTCATGGGTTAAGAGTCAAGGTCGAACTGTTCTCATGGAGCAGACAGGTCATGGCAACTTGTTTGTACAGTGTTTCATGTTTTCCATTCCAGAACTGCTCCATTCTTTGCAGCATCTTTCACAACACAAGGAGGTTGTGTGCAGGATGTAAAATCAGAAGGATGCAGGATGTTGTGCTAGTGATGGGAAAACTTCATAGATCTAATGATTGACTATGATCTGTAGATGTAACTGAGGGACAGAGGCTTGATTGTATTGTAAGAATTTTTTGTCTCTGGATGTGACTGCTGGGCAAGGCTTTATTCTTGTGACTATATGCAATATAATAACTGAAGGTTAAAGGGAAGAGATTAGAAGAGGCAAGTAGCAAAATGGATCTCCACCTTTCATATTGTGAAACCAGTCTGTGTGCCACTGGACCTTGAAGCGTGGAGGGAAAGTCATTGTGTAAGTGATGAAGAGGAGGGAGGATGAAGTAACAAACCTTGGGGGTCTCAGACCACCACTTCCTCTGTTGTAGCACAAGAGGGATGTGTAGCTGCTTGGGAGAGTCCAGTGCAGAGCCACAAAAAGCGATTAAGAGAATGGAACATCTCTCTTATGAGGAGAGCCTGAGGGAGCTGGGGCCCTTTAGCTTGGAGAAGAGGAGACTGAGAGGTGACCTCATTCATGTTTATAAATACATAAAAGTTGAGTGCCAGGAGGATAGAGCCAGGCTCTGCTCATTGCTGCCCAACAGCAGGACAAGGGACAATGGGTAGAAGCTAAGGCATAGGAAGCTCCATGAACATGAGGAAAAACTTTTTCACTGTGAGGGTGACGGAACACTGGAACAGGCTGCCCAGGGAGGGTTGTGGAGTCTCCCTCTTTGGAGATATTCAAAACCCACCTGGATGTGTTACTGTGTGATCTGGTATAGGTGATCCTGTTGTGGCAAGGGGGTTGGACTGGATGATTCTTTGAAGCCCCTTCCAGCTCCTGATATGCTGTTATTCTGTGAAGCACAGTGGTGCTCTTGCATGACATCATTCAGGGCTTGCTTTGCCAGCCTCCTGACACATGTTGGCCCTTCATGACAGGATGCATAAGGTATATAAGTAACCTGGAGCTGTGACATAGCACATCACCAATTTTGGTCAACGCTGGCACTGTAGAGATGTCTACTGAGTATTGGTGCCTTGTGTACCAAAATCTGGGTTATGCTCTATTGCGCTCTATCATATCTAGTGAGGTTGATAGCATTTGTGGAAGTATTGTGCTTTTGCTGTGCCAAGTGCTAAGTAGCTAGTTGCTTTTGCTATGATAGTACAGTTATTAAATTACTTTTAAAATATATAACTGCAGACATATGTATATTTTTTCACTGCACTTCATCCTTCATGAACCTTTAACTGTAACAGGTGTGAGACAAAGAGCAGAAATAGGCCAGAAAGCAGGGGCTAGGGAAAGTTGAGCATGCATTAGGAGGCCAGGGTATGAAAATGGCCTCAATTTAGGGAGATGGGAGAATACTGAAGAAGAGATTGAGGGAAAGAAGCTGGATGGACCTGCAGGATAGGTTCCAGATCTTTGTGATGGCTTACATTGTCTAAGGCCTGCTCCTATAGATCAAAATACATGAAGACAAGCATATGGGGAAAAATCAGGCAGTGGTGATGGGAAATAGAGAAGATGAAAATTCAGGTCTTCCCCAAAGATGGTTGATCTTGCCTCAGAGGGAGGGAAAGAGGGAGGGAGGGAAAGACTAGATTAGTAAAAGAGATACCTTTAATGATTCCAGATGATGCAGAGCTGATGTCAATTTCTGCTTTCAAGCAAGTTGGAGGAATAATTTCTACGAAGACATTTTCATTCAAAGAGAGAAGGGGTTCTTCTAGCAGAACTCATTACTGGGCACTACTACATGGGATGACATGATCAGCAGCTTAAGTGAGAGCAACCAAATCCTACCATAGCAGGACATAGCATGGTGGGACCCCTTGAGCATCATGGTGTGACAACGCAGTGTTTTTGAGCTGCTGGCTTCCATCAGTGGTCTAGCTGTTGCAAGGCAGGGTTTGTGAGCTGCTGTGACAGAGCTTTCAGGAAGGAACCCTTGTTCTCTTGGGATAGGCAGCAGGAACTGCATGGACAACCTTCAAATATGATTGGAATCCCTTAAACTGTTTTTTATATTAAACAGATATACAGTGAGTCTCAGGGCAGTGAGGGAAGTCTGTGCCAGGACTGATTGAGAAGTATCTTCCACATGATGTCATCTGAGGGAATTATGGCATAAATGGATGCAGACTTAGTCCAAGCAGGCTTGGCTTGACCTCTCTCCAGGTCACTTTTGAAGATAGATTCTTTGAAGACAGATTCTTTGAAGATAGAATCATAGAAATGAAGAATCACAGAATGTTTTGGGTTGGAAGGGACTCATAATATCTAGCCTAAATATGCCCTCTTTCAGTTTAAAATGCCTTCTATCACTGCACTTTTGATCAAGAGTGCCTCTTCATCTTTCCTGTAGGTTCCCTTTATGTACTGGAAGGCAAATATAAGATCCGCCAGGCTGATCAGTTGACTGACTGATTAGCTCGTTGATCTCAATATGCCTTGCTGAGAAGCCAACCTGTAAGACCTGGTATCCAGTTACTCTGGAAAGAAGGTGAGGCACAGATATATGCCAACATGAAAACATAGTCTAAACACAGCCAGGAGATAAGAAGACCTTTCCAGAGAGGTGTCAAGCTGGACAACACAGACAAGGCACTTCCGAGGAAGGCTGGGGTGTACCTCTAGTGCTGTGATCTAATTAGGATGGGTCCTAAGCCTTGTGCCCAACAGCAGTGGTCTCCCTCCCACAAAGCACACTCTCCTCGCAGCTGAACCCCATTAAACCATCAATTTCTCAGTTTCCCCTCAATTACTGAGATCAATGACCCCTTAGCTCTGCTTTCCTCAATACATTTCCTGCGTCTTCCAAATGTGGAGCAGTTAATTGCAGTTCACTGCTCATCCTAATGTTTCCTCCCTCGCTCGCTTTCTCTCTCTCCTGTAATTTACTGGCATTTCCTAGGCACGTTTAGGCTATGTTGGCAGCTGTATTCTGTGATAAGGTTTTTTGACATCCAGTGATTGTTGGTCGATAACATTTCTATCCCATAATGAACAGAGGAGGGGGACAGAGAGGGCAAGAGCGAAGAAGGAGTGATCTTCAACAGTTAGGAGATGAGATCATTATGACTTGGAAATATTGGAAAGGCAGAAGTGAGAGCAGAGAGGAAAGGCTGTCACCACAGCTGAGAATAACCTAATCATCACCTTTCACAGGGCAGGCAGTTCTTGATACAAACACAGGTGATGCAGGGTGCTCTCTGCTTTCCTCAGACATGGGGTATCTCAGGGAGGGAGTCTGATCACCTTGAAGGGGATGTGGCCAGGGACAGGGAAACAGAGCTCTTGCATTCCCTTCATTTAGCAGTGTTGCTCGTTATTGGGTCTGTCTGTGTGCTAGCAAGCAGCCACCATGCTGGTAGGGTTGCCATGGCAGGGGGGGATAAGTGAGCCTTATAGCTCTGATGAGTTGGGGGACATCTTCTCGTCTTCTCTTTCAGCTGATCTAATTTAAGACCACATCTTCACTGACAGACCTGTGCTTACAGATTCCATCCTGATTGGTGAGCTTAGTGTAGACTGAGGCAACAGAGTGTGAAGTTCCTTCTTCCTAGGTACCATCAAGCAATTCAAGTCAGGATGTGTGTGCTGGGTTATTAAGACCCAGCTGCACCTGATTGGAGAAGGCAATGCTTCAGAATCTCTTCCACTCTGTGATGTGGGCTTGCTCTGCTCTGTTTTTCAGGATGGACATGCCCTAAACAAGTTGAATGAGCCTCTATGCAAATGCATTTGCTGATGAAGCACCTGAGGCATTTAGTGTAAATGTTCTTGGATGGGATGAGGACCACAGATAGGGGATCATGTTCTGGGTGTGACACAGGTACTCTGAGCAGACTTTGCTGAAGACTCTCTTAGCTCTTCTTTTGTCTCTGAGGCTGCAGAGTGATGAAGCTTCATAGTCAGAAAGCTCTTCTGGACAAGGGCTGCCTGTTCTGTGCTTTCCTGGCGTGTCAGTTTCTTCTGAGCTTCCAAGCTGATACTTTCCAGCAAGTAGCAAAGCTAGAAAGTCTTACATGACCTTCTGCTTGTGTTACAGGTCTGATGCTACTATGTGAGCCTTCTAGGCCACTGGTTCATGCCTTCAGCACTCTGGGATGTGTGGGCTGAAATTGCAGCACTAACCTGGACTAGACAGGGAGACACAACCTGCTCATGAAGTGCACATTGCTTGATGCTCAAGTGGAGCAATGGGGGAAGAGACAACACATTGCTTCTGAATCCACACCCAGTCATGTCTTAAGCTGAAATAAATCTGCTGGGATCCACAGCATGCTGGAATCCACCACACAGCTGGGCTTCTACCTGTCACTGGCTAATGGCATTGAAGCCTTTTGCACTTGCAAAATTAGTGGCAGAGTGACTCGGTTGTTGGAATCCACAAGGCAGGAATTATAAAATATGCAGTTATTTTATTTTCAGAAAGCCCCGCCCACAACTTTATATAAAATTAATTAGATGGGGTTCAGAAATTCATTCGGGAAAATCTTTCACAAGGATGCTTACAGGGAATTTAGTAATTCAGAAAAATCAGAAAGCTTGGAAANCACAGAGTTAGCAAACAGACAACTGCTCAATGCTAAGGAAGTCCCAAAGCAACACACCTCTGTCAGCAGCGAGGATATGCTAACAGACCACCACTGCATACTTGTCCTACTGTATTTGTTTGAGGTGAACACTACTTGCTGTGACAGCAGTGGGAGTTACCCACCCCCTACACTTTGTAAAATCACCCAGACTAGACTC